>CEMT01386883.1:0-10712 GCA_900068985.1 Pterula multifida
GGGCCGTCTTCCTTTTATAAAGTATAGGATCAGTCGTTTCCCGGTCAAAAAAAATACCCAACTCGCAATCTGGTCCGCTTCTCTTCACTTACCACCCCCCTACCAAGATGTAAAGACCTCAGGCGCCTCCAGTCATACTCATAGTCCCCACAAGAACCACTAAAACGATGGTCCAACCGTGTCAAATTCACCTAGACCTGCAACAAGAATCCTCATTTCTTAGGCTCACTTTTATTACACTATGCTTGGGACCATACAGTCGTGCTTGGCCCATCGTCACTTTTTCGATACTTCCGAGTCACAGCAACCCGAGGGGCGTCAGCAGCACAATAATGACGTTGACGAAGTCTAACATTACGCACCCTTGTCAACAATTACAATGTCTGGTGACCTGCATGTGTACGATTAGACAGTACTAAAATACGTGGCGAGGTGTGGAAATAGACAGCATATGGATACAAGGTAAATCTTAACAATAATATAAATAAATCAAAACTGAGCAAGTCGTCTAAGCTTGATAGTGGCGACAGATAGGGGAAGGACGAAGAACAAAGGACAAAAGATATGAATAAGTGTGGCAGAAAGGAACGAGAAAGGGCTCTGGGTTGTACTTACGACGGTAACTTGAAAAAATGCAAGGCTTCAGAGACAGAATACCATTGCGAATGTCTTTCGATTTCCGGCTAATGCGGGTGGCCTCGAGGGATGTGGCCCGGTGAGTTCTGGTGGGCGCTGGTTTGCGGCATCGTTCGAAGCAGTTCAATTGATGAGAGGGAAAATGGACAGCATCGCGTATTGGGGAGTTTTCGCAAAGGATGAGGACAATGAGAAAAGCAAAATCAGTGTTTGGCTTGTGCATGGATGAGCGGAGGAGCTGCGTAATTCAGGTGGTTGTCGGGAGTAACAAGTAGTGGTGCTCTGGCCTCATCTATCACACAATGGCTTCGGTCATGCATACACGGTCGTTGTTGCACACTCTTCAAAGAGGCACGACTTGGCTTGTTTGTGTGGCAGTTTTGGATTGTGCTGAATACTCTCTCCTCTATGTGTACTTTATGCGGTTCAGCTACCAATGGTACCAAGGTTCTGGACCCATGTCTATCTAACTAATCCAATCCTCCGTGCGGAATCATAGCATCTCATGGTCCAACTTTCAATAGCACCTATGCGGTCTGTGTGGGTTGAGCAGCTGGTATCCGTCATCCTTCTCTTAATCGCAGCCGATATCAGTCTTTGTGTACTAGGAGTATTACTCCCCAATGAACGGAATCGGATATTCAGGGTCCTCAGGGCACAAACGAAACCAGGTGTTGCCAGTGTCTCTGTCAGATTATCGATCGGGTAGGTCCTGCCTAATCCAATATGAAGAGATGTAAGGTCTGGGACTGCCTCGAACAGGGGCCGGAAGTCGGGGAGGTCACATTGTTCTATTCCCAGACGGTCGATGCGACAACGGGAGCGCTGCACGAAGGCCTGAAACGGCTGTGCTGAGTCAATATATCCGAGAGTAAGCTCTTTTAGAGCGGGAGCGGTGAGAATGTCAAGGGTCTCGTCCTCGAAACCTCGGATACGCAGTATTCTCAAATGCTTGGCGGACCAAGCTCGCATTCTGGGCAGCGTCGGGATTTCTAGCGGTGGACTGAATTCGATATCTGCAAACCTCGCTTGGGTCAAGTAAGGCAGGACCCTATTTGCATCTTCCATCATGAGGTACTGAATTACCAGGTTTTGGCAGCTCTGCCAGGTCCACCAAAAATCGAACACGAAGAACGGCGTTGGACCAATCATGATGGATTTCAAAGCAGGGGCATTCCTGAACAGGGACAAGGTGCGCATATATGGCAGAAGTAGTCTTCCAACTATCGGCTCGGGGCGCATCTCCTCGCTCCTCAGTATCTGCATCTCCCTCACCGACAAAGGAATGTTCAAATGCCTGAGGCATGGAAACACAGCGGGGGAGTCGACATTCACCATATCAAGCAAGGAAAACGCAGAGAAGACGAGAGAATCAATGACGAGAGACTGCCAGAGCTCTCTATGGCGCCAGAGAATAGGCATGAGGATGCTCATAAGGTCGTTCGGTGCATTGAGATATATCTTCAGCGGTTGGTTGCTGGCACGAGCAAGAAGCGTAGTCAGAAGCTCCTTCTTGGACTCGCGGCCCTTAACAGTTAGCAGAGCGCCAGTTTTGTCCTGTTTTCCTAAGAGGATCGTGGACCAGAGAGATGCGCACCCGAGAGTGATTGCTCTAAACTTCCTGGAGACATGAGAACATGGCCAAGGGGCTGTTGTAGCAACGTCGAGGGAGCAGGTATTAGAATACGGGTTGGCGGTGTACTCGAAAACACCACAAAGGATTTCGGGAGGAACCCTGGAGATAGGCGAATCGATAGACATGATCACAATGGGGTGGTTGAGACTGAAGAATTTATATCCTCGGTATTGAGTGTGGGTCCTCCTTTGTGCGTCGAGGCTCATTGTTATCACAATCTAGGTCATTTCACTCCAATCAACACTACCAATTATTTTAGGACAGAGAACAGGCGAACAATACGTACACAATAGCCTACAAGCTTATTTGAGTGGGAGTCTGGGAGACTGCATTAGCCTTGTGGCCCATCAAGCACAGAGTCAAGTCAAAAATTTAAAAAAACACGTGCTTGAAAGACCCAAAAGTGGCCCAAATGATCAAGTGAGCCTCACCACAATGCACACAATGTGAGTAAAGCGAACGAGGTGGGCAATACCTATGCAATGACCAAGGTGAGGCCGATGGCGGCGATTCTTCTCTGAGCGATAGCCACATCAGACCGGCTTATGTAATAACTTGTCGTTGCGGACCAACCGTGATGGTGTAAATGATTAGCAAATTGATCCATAACCGAAGCAAAACGACGAAGCCGGCGTCAAGACGCATGGAGCAAGAAAGCAGCCTCTATGTATGTAGTTCTTAAACTACAAGAAGGAGCATAGACCTGCGCCATATCATGCGAAGGCTCCTTGCGTCACAGCATTTCTATCACCTCTCCGTCCCACTGCCTTCTTGTTGACAGCGGCAGTCGAGTATTTGTACAGGACAACGAGAACAACAGCGGGAGTGTACATCGCTTAGTGAGATGGATTGTAAGTGGGATGAATTGTAGCCTGTGTATACCTGAAATCAAAATATGTCGATGTCCAGATAAAGGGAACATAGTGGCTGCCCCAGGCCCGTTGACCTTATAAAGAAGACTCTCAGTGGTGACGTGCATGCCTGAGGTATTTGGTGAAAACGAGAGTTGGATCATGAGGAACTCGAAGATGTGTAAAAGTAGTATGAGAGATAAAATGAATCCCAAACTAAACGAGCCCTTTAGACTCGACGATGACGGATATACGAAAGACGATAGATGGATCAGTGGGCCACAGCGACAGACAAGTACGATAGGCAGATACGACAAGCACGAAGTTCAGATCAGAGAGGGAGGTGGATGTACTGTGTGGGTGGTAGAAGCCAGCTAGAAAACTGGAGGAACGACGGAAAAGGGGGTGAAAAGTAAGCAAGATACTAATCTGCAAACAATACAATAAATTACCGGAAGCACATCGTTCATAACTAAAGGCCTTCTGAAATAATATACAGACGTTCTCAATCGGTCTTATCCAAAATTGTTCCAAACCAATCCAAAGGTTCTACGACTTGTTGAGGTGTCTGACAGTGTTCTTCACAAACGTCGCTGGTGTGTTGTCGTGTGGTTGTACTAGTAATCAGAGAATTTTCTCATCACCGTACGCCTCGATTTGTTTGTTGTATCCCGCATGGTTTAATGGCGGATGGTGTGTTGATAACGTTGGGCAGGAAAGGAGCAAAGGGTGACGTCACGTGCATAGACGTGGCATTGTTCTGACAGTGACAATGTTCTCCCTCAAACCATCGATGACTCGACGGTTTCATCAGGTTCAGCAGAACCAAACTGATAGTATACAACAATGCATATTATGCCGAGTCTAATCATATCCTATTTAAGGTGATGAGCAACTCGAGCTCCATACGCTCTGATTCAATAGACCGACACCCACCCGGCACCGTACCAGACGCACCCTTGCTTTCGAACCTTGCACAGGTAACGCTCGCAGCTACCCAAGCGGACTTTGGATCGAACTACACGAACACTGTACTGTTTCATTCATCTTTGAACGATGCCACTCTCAATAGCTCTTTTCCTGGTCTTCAAACCCTGGAATTGATCTGTTATCTGCGAAGTGCTGCGGACTCCCATCCTCGTGCCGACCATTTTGGACCCTCAACAATTCAATCTGCTTACTTTTGCCGCACCCAGAGGCTAAGAAGCCAGGAAGCCTCATCATATCGGTCCTTGTGGCGACCTTGAGTATTGTCAGGAGCGCTTGGGGCCTTATATCTTGATAGCATCATGATGGGTCAAGAGACAGGGTTCACAATGTACGTTGTAGCCCTTCGGTTCAATTTGTTTTGCGTGACTGACGGTTCTGTAGGGAATCGTTGCGATGATGGCCTATCAGATCCTTCCAAGGTCGAACACAATCCGTTGCGTCGCAGCTCTGAGTCTGAGCTCTCAATTCGAGTGGTAGGAAAGGAGAATCACAGTCCATTTTGAGATGGGATCTTAATCATTAATTCCACAGACAGAATACGCGCATGTGAATAGAACATGTATATATCGTTATTGCTGAAAAGCGTGGGTAAGCTCAACGTTATTATTAGGGATTGACGTACCACGGTTTGCTGGGACTCGGGAGTGGTGAGAAAGTAACAATGAGCGAAGCATAACTGTATGGCAAGTGTAGTAGAAAGTAATTAAAGGTAACAAGTGCAGATTTTTATGCAAGTGAATTTGACGCTTAGGATGAGCTCGGCCTACTACGGCAGACATAATTGTATAGCTAACGGCAGTGTAGATCCCATCTCCCGTGGAGCTAAACAGTGGAAGGTGCATATGTGCATGCCAACTCACTTGCTTCCCACTCTCTTCTTCCTGGCAAATGCTATCGCGACTGCACAATCTAACGGTCGATTACCCTATTACTCGTACTTTTCCCTGGAAAAATTTTGGCTTGATAACATATGTATCTGCCTTTATTTTAACGATGCTCATCACAGTTCTCAATGGTCCGTACGCGTCGCAATATACATTGGCTCTAGTCACACTGAACGGACACAGTTGCCTTGGTTGGCTACGACACTGTTGTCGTGTCCAGAGACACGTTCAATGGGCGCGATAGCCGCTGGTACAATTCGATCGTATCCTACAAGAACAAGGAAGAGTGCGACCCATCCATCTACCATGCTGGCGATTCGATCTTGACAAACACTTCAATTCTTCAATGGCAGATAGTGCGCTTCACTGACCTGAACGGTGTTGGGCCGTCAAGCTTTGCCTATCAGGGCCAGGAATTACATTCCTGTGAGTTTGAAAGACTGCTTATGGAGGTTCACCCTATTCCGCGCAAGGTCCTCCCCACCACCGGAGTGAAGTGCCAGATCTCAGACAAGATTGGAATATCCATGGAGAGCCATTCCCCCTTCGAATTTCTCCAGTTTTACTCCGACCAAGACTCGTCAGAACTTAATATAGATCACAGTTCGTCAGGAAAGAGTTACTTACTTTCTGTCGGACATCATGCGTTGTACGTCCATTTTCCAGAAGTTTAGACCCCGAACTAGTTATTTACACGAATACAGGTACTATGCTGCATTGGATGTCATACATAGTATCTTTGCCGCTATCAGCACAGACGGATCTAGCCTAGATAGGCCAATCGAGTTCATCAGCGCCAACATTGATTTTGAGGACTGCGCGATCTCAAAACAGCGTGACTACCACAGTGGTTGTTTTGACGAAGTGTTCGACTTTCTCGGGGAGGAGCTCAACCTATTCGAGGTAATGACAAACTCGAGCTACAAGGAATATTCCAATTCAATGAACCCACTCCCAACCTATGCGCCCTTGCTTCTGAACCTTGCACAGGTGATGGTCGCGACCACCCAAGCCGACTTTGGGTTGAACTACACAAACACAGCACTGATAAATCCATCCATGATCGGTAGCACCCTCAATACCTCTTTTCCTCGTCTTGAAAGACTGGAATTGATCCGTTATTTGAGCGGTCTTGGTAATGCCACTCATCTTGGTGCTGACCGCTTTGGTCCGTCAACAATTCAATCCGCGTACCTTTGTCGAACCCAAAGGCTAAAAAAACCGGGAAGCCTCATCATATCGGTCCTTGTGGCGACCTTGAGTATTGTCGGGGGCGCTTGGGGCCTTTATATCTTAATAGCGTCATGGTGGGTCAAGAGACAAGGTTCAGAATGTACGTCGTAGCCTTTCTGTTCAATTTGTTTTGCGTGACTAACGGTTCTGTAGGGAATCGTTGCGATAGTGACCTATCAGATCCTTCCAAGGACGAACGATATCCATTGCGTAGCAGCTCCGAGATTTTAATGCAGCAGTTTGGAGAGGAGAACCGCAATCCAGTTTGAGAGGAGGATATTTTTTAATTCATTAATCCACAGACATGCATTGTGCATGTATTTTAACACCCCGTCTCATTCCGGAACGTAGTGGATGGGTAAAGTAATATGAATTAGACCAGTATTGATGTCCAAGACCTGGTGTTCGACGAGTGATTCATGAGCTCGACTGGATATGAGGTTGCTGGAATCGTGGAGATAACATGCAAATATAACATGCATATATGCATCTATCATAGATGGATAGGCACAGAAATATGTATACACGAACGTAACAAAGGCCTCAAGATCTAAACTTGATGCTTGACAAGTGTATTCGACGCGTGGGTTCGGATAGTTTCGAATGGATTCTGAGAGAATGCAGGGTTGGACAAGATATATGGGTGTCGCAGCTTTTCTTCTAGTCTGTCATTGAAAGAAAGAGAGACACAGGTGGACATTTGAACTGGGAAAGCAGAAAAGGTAAAGCGTACAAAGCTCTCTTCCTCTGGGCTTGACTCAACGGTACCCTCTTACCATGTCCAATCAGCCCTACTCCTTTTGTCTTCACATCCCCATTGTCAACAACCGTACCACCACCCCTTTGAGTCCTACTCTGCTCCTCCCTATCCCGACTCTGCGCGATGGTCTCTTCGCCGCCCTGTTCAGTGACGACAAGATCTAGGACGTGCCGGATCTCAGTCAATCCCCCCGCAACCTGTTCGCGTGCTTTTCTTTTGAGTCGACGAGCGTATGATTTCGAGTACGGTGTCGGCCCTGTGGTAGATCCTAGACCTGTAACGAGTCAAAAAATCAGATAGTTGTGTGAGGGTTTGAAACAAAAGAAAAAAAAAAAAAGGAGATGGACGAACGGTATAAGAATAAGTCTCTTTTCAGAGCTTGCTTATCTTTCTTTTTGAGCTGAGATTTATTATGCGGAGAGGATATATCTTGTAATATCTCGTCTGCCTATTAATTATCCATACTAAGTCCCTCACAATACAGGAGCAGTTAATAATCAAGAACACATACCGGACTCTCAGCCAATGAACCGGCAACGACATGTTCAGTGACGGCGTTATCTTGTACTGCAAATCGGCGTTTGAAGGGTTTAGCAGAGGAAAGATGGGGCGTGCGGGATGCTTTGGATCGGGGCGCTTTAGGCTGTTAGATATATTTGGATTCAAGAGAGTGTGAGATTTGAGCTGGAGGGTATTTGGTGCGTTGGGATTTTACCATCGGGTTCAAAGTCTTTGATCTTTTATGGTGTGGAATGAGGAAATATCAGGACCAGGTCATGTGAGACGTGACGGGTGACGGACAGCGGGTGACAGACAACGTGTGACGAGTGTGTGTAACGCAGTTCGCATATCAACTCACTAGTTTGCACCCCCTCTGTGATACACAGAACCACTTTCTGGTTCAAATCCTTCTACTACTAGGGCACTTAATTGTTGTGGAAGATGCTTGTGACTCCAAAATAACTCGATTATTACCACCTATTTGTGCTTCTAGACTATGTCATGTCATGAATGACATGTATCTTTTCCGCCGCATCGCTGTGCCACGATGAGTGTCACAGCTGAGACTATATAACTTCACCGGAACTATTGGCCCCCCCATAGATTCGTCGACACACCCACTCAGGCTACACTCTAGTATTTCATGAATTTAGATTATCTAGGAATAAAGGCGGCATTTATGGGGAAGTCAAACCAGTGTACTGATCATCGGCTACTTGTAGCTTTTGCGCAAGATATAGATTTCTATGTCAAACATGTCATCACGCAAATGGCGATATATGGTAAATCCCATGTTTTCTTTTTTTCTGTTTATAATTTAGATCGGACGCTCATAGGTGTGTATACTGTGGTATCCGCTCTGGCACTTTCCACAATCATGTAATTAAGTTCTCTAACCTTCTTCTGGATGGACTGGCAGTTTTATGCCTTCTGACTATGTACAGGCGACGACGGCAGAAATCGCGCAGGACATGGATGCTCCTTTCTGCGCTGATGCTTACTTTTTGTATCACCACATTCGGCTGTGCTATTGATATCGTCCACCTCAGTACGAAAATTCAGGCCATGCTAATCAAGCACCCTGGCACACCATTCACAAGCCGAATGGCAACACTTGTAAACTTGACTTGGATTATGCCCATTGTACCGTCTTTCGATTGCATATTTACTCTTTATGATTCTGATTCCAACGTATATTCGTCCAAATAGTTCGTCATCAACGATATTCTTGGTACTTGGAGAGCCGTGTCAATATGGCCATCCAGATCCGCTCCATTCCTCCACTGGATCCTGTATTTCCTCGTATTTGTCACCTTTGGTGAGTGATGGTTCATTAATTTTCACAACTACATCGCTGCTAAAACACTGAACAGCAGTTGGTGTCCCGTTTGTAATCCTCGAACTCCATCAGCCTGATCAGTCCAATTTTATCGCCACTGACTCCAAAAGTTTCGTCGCTATCAACTCAAACATCGTTGGCGCACTTGGACTTATTGGGGCGATATCAACTATTATGTTGAGTGCATTAACAACCGGTATGATTGGATTTACAGCCTAGTAAAAACTGGCACCCTTCACCCAAGTTGGTTCTTGAACTTATGGACATGTTCAGCCGCCATATGGTGTTTCAATCTGCACACTGTGTCGGAATTAACAGGGGTGTACGGGTCCTTATTCTTCTCACTGAGTCTGGAGCATTATTTTTGGCTATGCAGGTGCGATGTTTATGCTCCCGAAAGGATTTTACCGGACTATTGACCTCCACCACATCAGATCACCAGGCTGGCATTGTCGCTCAGTATTGGACCATCCACCCAGGTGCATGGTCCCCTTCATACCTCACAAGACATCGTGGGGACGTTGTCGAATGTGATGACTGTGAGCCTCACCCCGTCTATCTATCTACCGACTCTGGACCTTTCTCAGCTCATCTGATCTAGGCCATGTATTCTCCTGCTCTGATCATCATCATTAAATACGGCTACTCCATTGCTGATACAATCCAGACGACCAGTGCACTATCTGGACTTCGTGCAGGAGAGAGTACTCCTGCATCACTTGGAACCATCAGCAGCGTCGTGTTCAACCCAATCCAACTGACTAGTGCATGTCAGAGGTCCGGAATGAGTGCATGACATTGAAAAAGGGAATTGAGAGTGATGACATAACTGAGATAGATAAAGAAAATTATGAGAAAAATAACGCTTCAGTACGAACACAATGTGAGAATAGGCACCTCAGGGAAGTTTGGGCGATTGCCGTGACCAGAGCCAGGGCCCATGTGTGATCAAACATGTGATCTCTTGGGGAGCTGTAGCGCCTGGGGGCGTGTCTGAACACGTGTTCGCGTTGTCCTTAATCCACCCTAGGCCTTGCCAGGACTCAACAGAGGTTCGGAATAGCGATACAAGATTCAGAATGGCCGTACAAGCATACTTCTCTGATCACTATTCGAAGAGAGACTATTCGCTGGCTCATGATTCTTTCTCACCATCAAACCAGGTGAGCCTTGGTCCAACACTGAGGACGACACACGAGAAGAAAATTGAAGGTCCACCATGGGAGCGTGTTCTACTTAGGTCTGAGTATGTTGTCTTAGCCCGTTCTTCCTTTTTGAATTGCGATTTTTGACTAAGCCTCTGCTTCTCCTTTTGCAGACATCGTTATGACTCTTGCGCCTATCTCTCAAGCACGGAACACGGACTACTTCTTTGTATTTTCGTTCTAATTCTGTGACTTTTTGTTATTGGCAACCCAAGTGTTGCCCTCATCGGCATCGTGGAATGAGGAAATTACAAACCTCCTCCCAATTTCACGACTTTCATGGTGATCCAGCCAGGTAAGCCGCTACAATTACTGCGTTCTCAACATTAGCTTTCCCCTTTTTCTACAGGGATATCCCGCATGAGAGATCAGGACAGCCTCTTCAAACTGATCTCTCCTCCGTGACTTATATATCTGAGCTGCGTTGCGCTGGATCACATCCGACCACATACAAACCTAAATTGAGACTTTCAACCCCTCTTGACCGGGTCTTGCCCTGTCCTCTGCACCCCTCAAACGTCAGGTTCTGAGATTCATACCGTCATGTGAACACACCTAGGCTCTCTCGTTCCAACATTCGATTCTGGACATTTTTAATGCCTCATAGCCTTGTCAAACCCTATGAAGTGCACTATGGACACATGAGGGGAGTTTTTTCAGTGATTTATACTGATTTA
>CEMT01386895.1:158-38354 GCA_900068985.1 Pterula multifida
ATAGAAATAGTCATCCTTCTGTATTACAGAAAATTGACCAAAATATATCTTAGGTATAATAGGATTCAATTTTAATACACCTAATAGGGGGTCTTGGATGGTTGCCTGAGGTGTGTACTGTATGCATGTTCTGTAGTCCTCATGAACTTTCCCTTGGTCTTATAAGCCCATCATAAGCCCAACCTGTTATCATAACAATCAAAGGCATTATGAGCTTGCTCATACCTCATAATGCCCTGTACTCCTATCCTGATATTGATGTAGCCTCATTGATCTTCATGAGCAAGACAATGTGGCATAAGCTTTTGTCTTTTTTTGCTGATGTAGTACTGGTTGCAGTTCCAAGTTGATATCAATGTCAAGGTCAGTGTACAAGAGTAGATCCAAACATTTAAGCAATTGTTTATTGGTTTGGAGTTATTTGTACATAGATAATAAAAGTTGTTATCTTAGGTACTTTTCCAACTGGAGCAACTTGACTGTGTGGGTAATGATTGTCAATGGGCTAGAGACCTTTTGTAGCACACTTTTATCCTGGAAATGCCCTGAATAATTTGTGTATATTTTGTTGCTGAGATAAGGATGCTTTTACACTGACAATAGATGGCACATCTAGTTACATAGCCTAGATACATCCTCCATGTACTATTTAAAGCAAACTATTACCTAGCAGATTGCAGATTCCACAATCCAAGTAAGTCCCTATCAAGTACATACTCTAGCTACATCTAGGTAAACTGAAAATGGCTGGCTACATAAAGTACTGGAGTTGTCTGCAGTGTGAGCTCATCTGCTATTCTACTACCATGCCCCACCCACCAGAATAGACCACTGGCACTGTACCAAGTGATTAAGGCACAATTGTCACCATAGTGCACAGAGAGATTAGAATGCAATAGGATTGCAGATGGAATGACTCTTGTAGATCCAGGCAGAAATTCCACCACCAATTTGAGATGCCACAACACAAACGTTAACAACAATGGATTAAAGATTAGGATGACATATAAGAAAGAAAAAAAACAATACTCAGGAGAGTAACGACAGAATAGATAGAAAAGGAACGGAGCGTCTCCTAATAACAAACTAGTCCAAGGGGCAACCCTAATAACAACAACAACAACCAAAAAAAAATCCGATAGGGGGAAGATTCATGATGGCATACAGACACTTGCGAAGAACATATGATCTAGAGTTGCATTATAATGTTGTTCAAGCGTGTACAAAGAAGAGGAAAAAGTCCATGGTTCACAACAGAGCAGAAAGTCCCGATAACCGTTAGGGGTGTTCATATAAGTTCTCTAAGTAAGCAAGAAGGGAATAGAGAGAGGAACAAGGGTTTCTTAAGATCTTAATGCGAGGATCACAAGTCCCAGGAACAACATGAAATGTCGCTGAGGGATTGCGAGAGATTGAGCGCCCCCCTGTGGGCCGGATGACTGACTTGAGGATGCTGCACCGGATGTGGATGATCTAGTGCTGGTGTTCGAACCACTGGGGGTAGATGTAGGCTGCGACTGATTTGAAGAACGAGAGTTCGCGCTGCTCGAGGAGGCACTAGCGCCCTGCGAAGTGCTACCATTATTGTCGTCGCCGTCGTTGTCGTCGTTGTCGTCGTCGTCATCGCCTTCAGTTCCGACGAGTTCTACGCGAACTTTGCCTGAGCCGTCCACATTTTGATAGGCGCCATTTGGGTCGATTTTGCCTTCGGCTAATTGAGCGACAGATGCTAAGTTCCAGCCAGCGGCCTTAGCTTTAGGCACGGCGTCCATGAAGAGTTGGACGGTTGTATCAGTCAACTCGTGTTCCAAGATGATGAGTCCCGGATTCTTCGGACCCTTGATCCACTGATCCAACTCGCTTGCCACAGTCTGTGCGGTTGTACCTCCAATGCTGATACTCCAATCGCGGGTACTGTAAAATCACGACACAATCAACATCAGCGGATAAGAAGGTATCAGGTGAAATTCGGCATACTCCTGATTCCACATGATCATCTCAAGACCAAAGATCTCTTTAGCAATAGCTCTTACTCGGTTGTCTGCATCACCAGTAGGAGGACGCCAATAACGTGGAAGACGACCTTCGGTAGAATTGTGGATGATTTCCATGGTCCAACCAAGCTCCGCAACAACATCCGCATTCGAAAGAGTCGTCATGTATCGATGCGTGTAAGTGTGCACGGCGATGTCCACATTGAGATCATGCGCCTTCAAGAAGTTTTGTGGATCACCCCGGATGGTCCTGCCAATCATGAAGTGGGTTGAAGGGATATTGTTCGTTTTGAGGAACTCGAACAGTTTGGGCGAACCCTCGCTTGGGCCGTCATCGAAATTAACGCCTATAATAAATGATAGGAGCCGAATAAATAAAAAGTATCATCGCCTCAGGGAAAAAGACCATACCGAAGTAGCCTTCGGGGGCATCCCAGATATCATCGGCATGTTTACATTTCTGTGATGAAGAGCAAACGTCAACGCCCATAGGATCGACACCAGTAGGATAAGCGGGTTGGCCGCCGTTAGGGTCAGCGATTGAGACGGGAATGTTCGGAATCTTTCCAGACGCTTCTGCCTTCTGGAGAGCATCCTTCCAAGCTTGTGGCATTTGTGATGGATCAGGGATGTCAGGAGGGTAAGCTGCAGTCCATTCTGGCAAGAGACAGAGGAAATGAATGGTTCAGCAAAAAAAAAAAAGACAGAATGCTGAGAGAAGCTAACCTGGGGATCCAACTTGGACATAGGTTATGCCATCGCCCTGAGGACCTCTTTTGAAGAGTGCATGTGTGGGATGATCACTGTCTTGGTACCAACGCTTGGGCAAGGACTGGGGAAGTTCATGGGAGTGATATTGTCTAGCTGAGTTTTGTTGTTGGAGACGTGCCAATGACGAGGAGAAATATAAAGGTAGAGTTAGTAGAACTGGGATGACCATGATGATGATGGTGATGGTAGGAGATATGAAGGAAAGGGGCGGAGGCGAAAAGAGTGGATGGGTGGGGGAGTAGACTAAAAAGGGACGAAAACAAGCAGCCCGTCAAGCCCAATGCATGGTCTTTGTATAAACCTATTTTTGTCTCTGATCAACACGGGTTTCTTTGATCACAGTTGATTCAGTAGTCGCGTTTGAATCTGATTATATTATTATTTCTAAATATATATTCCTCAATCCTCGTGATCAAATTGCATAAAAGATTAGTAGACTCACAGAAACACATGCAACAATTTATCCTCCAAAAGGCGTTGAACGAGCAGACCCAACGGGTAAATCACCCCGCATCAGGTACAATCGCACAAAAACAGCGTGGTAACACCTCCATGAGGCCTGAGGTCGCCTGAAATATCAAACCCACGTTATACGGGGTAGTGTAGGTATGTCCATACTAGGAATAGCCAGGGCTGACGCATTCATACCGAAATCAGTTTCGGGCAATGCTGTACCAGTGCCATTAGCACTGTAGCAGGTGGCGTCTCCAGTATCCGGCTACCCTGATTCCTGATAAATAACAAACGAGCCGCCCATCATACGTACGAGCAGTTCTTCGAAGGATAGGCGCAGCGCGGCGCCTCAGACATGTACAGGCTGATTAGGAGCTCTGCTTTGGCGGGCTGCATCGATTCGCATTCGAGTATGAATCGCATGGTTGGACATGGGAGTGCAGCAATACAAAACGCGAGGTTTCCTCGCCAGCTGACAACAACGAGAGAAGGGAAGTTGCGGGCTGTTGCTGCCGTACGTATACGGACATAAGTATACGCTTTCGGAGAAATCAGTAGTCCATGGCCACGATGATGGTCCGATGGTGGTGGAAGACATTTTCGTTTTAGCTTCCATGAGGCCAAATCGCATGTGCAAACATTCGCCTATAGGGGTTGTTTTTAAAAACAAAAATCTAGACTTGCGAAGTGTTTGCTGTTCATCGACGCGTTGACAAATGGTTCAAGCGAGACGTTAGTTTGAAGATGGGAATGTGTGGCAGGGCAGAGGATGATCGATAACCAACAATATTTGATGATCAATGATCCGAGGAGCCGAGACTCGCACGGGGGTGGGCTTCCGATCCGCCTGTCGTTTCTTTAACCGCCATCCGCGGCATACAATACTTGTTCACCGTGGCCAGCGTGGACTCAGTACAAACTCAAACCACCATCGTCACTCCAACCCAAATAGATTGGGGGATATCTTTTTCAAACCGAAAAATTGAAAGTATACAGTGTATAGTAAGATACAGTGAGCAGTAATATTTTTGTAATAATAAAAAAGAGAGAGACAAAACCGCGAGACAGGTTACAAAGGTCCGCTGTAAATCATAAGATAGAGTATATAGGCACCACAGACACACTGCACCCATTCTCAGTCCATCGTACCATCCTCCCCATCAACACCAATCTCATCAACAAACTCATCCACATCCCCCATTATCTCTCTTATCACCTCAGTCCTATCCCAGTCCCCTCGATGTCTCCACACCGCACCAAGACAACTAGCTCTCAGCTGCTCCAGCTGCTCGACATTGAACGAATGAGTCTTGGTCTGCAATGAAAACTCTAGCTGTGAGAGAAGACGTTCATCTAACTGGAAATCCGGCAACGGAGGTGTAGGCGTTCGTTCGACCTCCATAGGCTGAGGCTGGAGAGTAGTAGTCGTAGTAGTAATAGTGGCTTCGTCAGGTTGCTGAGCATTGTCCCCGTCTTGATCTAGTTCTGGTTGTAGTATAACATCCAACGATAAGTTGTACGAATTTGGAGTTGGAGAAGGGAATAACGGTTGGGTCAGCGACAGTGCAGGCTCATCTGCAGTGCGGAAGAGAGCTTGCTGAGGTAGAGGCGGTCGAGTAGGCGTCGTAACTAGAGAAATGTGATCGCCGATAGAACCAGGGGCAGGGTTCAGAAGAGAAGCATTGAATCCTCCTCCTGACCTGAATGATGCGGATTGAGGTCCCATACTAAGACTTCCTAACCCGTCTTCTGTACATAATCCTTTCCCCTGAGTGATAGGCGCGATCGGAGGCAAACGAGAATGACTACCAAGTGGAGACATGCTCTGGAAGTTCTCCACATTGTCCTCAAACCGAACGGTGTGATGAACCGGCGTGGACGGCGGGAGTACCTCCATAACTCCACCAGTTGTGTCGGGTTGAAGCGGAATGTTCACGTTCTCCCCTTCCCCTTCCGTACTGATTTTGGACCTCTTTGCATTCTGCTCCCCCTCCGAGCTTCCAGACCCATCACCAGCTGACGCCGACCTTCGTCTTTTGAGCTGACGCTCCAGCGCAACAGGATCAGCAATGACCATTTTTACGGGTCCGTTCTGCCTCGTACTCCTCCTCACGGGAACAGGAGGCACCTTACACACCTCCTTATCCTTACCCCTCTTCTTCTTCCTCTCCTCCCTCCTCGCCCTCTCCCTGACAGCCATTCGCTCACACTCGAGCTTCGTGAAAGGATCGATATCACTAAGACTCACTTCTGCAGCAACACGTAGAGCCTCAGCACGGTGATATCTCTCCATGTCTTCGTAGGCTCTGGCATGGGCATTGTGAACGATCTTGTGGATGTCTATAAGAAAATCGTGCGGTGAAAGGTATTTGCCTTGATAGATATCAAAGCTGATCCTCTCCAGATCGACATCATGCAAAGTGGGGAACTGTTGTATCTGTTCCGGCTCTGGTTCTTGATGCTGCAGTGGTTGCTCCTGCTGTGTTTCCTGCTGTGTTTCATGTCGTGTTTCTTGCTGCTGCTGCTGCTCCGAAGGCTGAGGTGGGGTTGAGACGGGTTGCTGCTCTTGAGTTTGAGGGGGCTGGGCTTGTTGCTCGGCTTCTCCTGTGGCCATGGATACATCTCCATTCAGTTCAATAATCTGTACCTCCGGAGGAGCAGTAGGCTGAGGCTGAATAGGAGGAAACATCATCTCCTCTGGATCGAAATTGTATTCCTCCTGCCGAGTAACATACGTGAATAGACAAAAGAGGAATCTTTGAAGGATCACTGACCGTAGCCCTTTTCGTGAACCTCTTGAACCTCTTTTTCAGATCTGTGACTATGAGAATCAACCTCGACTGCAGAATCAGAATCGTTCTATTATCCTGTTCTTGCTGCAATGCTAGTTCCCTCTCCGTAGGTTTCCTAGGTTCCAAAGGAGGCGCAACAGGTAGCTCCTCCAATATTCTCTTCTTCCGCTTTACACCATCTGGGAACTCATTGGGTGGTCTCTTGATATCATTTATCAGTCCTCGGAAGAAGGCGGCACGATCGGGAGAGTTGGGTGAAGCAAAATGGACCCGATTGGACTTGGTTGTTCCAAACCATGCTCTAACATCACGAGGTAATGAAGAAAATTCGCCGTCTAAGACAGCGAGCAGGAGAACTGGGTCCGTTGGAGCTAGTGTATCCAGCATGGCTCGGACAGTGGATCTTGAGATCTCAGATACGGCAGCGCACCAGCCGAGTAGAGATGGAATATAGATGACGGAGGGCTGATGTCGTTTGGCTTCCACAAATAGCTGGACAATAGCTGCCTCGACCGTCTAAAGGATGGGATCAGAATTGAAACCCGTTATGATGAGACGGAGAAGATGTCGTACTCGCGTGGAATCACCCATCAATGCACCGAGCTCCAAACTCTGTACATGATACCCTTCCAAGTGATGCAGCAGAGCCGCGCCAACGTACACTTGTCCCATTCCGGGTTCTCCATGCAAGATGACTCTCGGGCGATATACCCTTAATGTTTCCATGGCTATAGGTTCGAAACAGAATTGAAGCATTTTTGACCACGTAAATCGATGAAACTAAACTGACATTGTAACAGAAGCTCTTTCTCAAGACTCCCATCATCTTCGTATTCTGCTTCCTCCAATGCAGTCCTGCTCTTTTCTCTTGGAAGTACATGGTTGATAACAGCCTTGGCTTTGTCAAGCGATCCAGAAAGCAGAGGCTCGAATTGAGGTGGTAGAGGCGTAGCAGTGGAGGACGATGATCGAGCAGATGATGGGACCAGTTCTGTGATGATAGGGTTGGATCATGAAGATAATATGAATGAAGTAATTCGAGCTCACTCTTGATTGAAATCATGAAATCTCGTAATCCGACTTCAATGGTTTCAGGAGCGAGCAATAGACGCTCATTGGACTGATATATCTGAGGATATCGCCTTTGAATCGCATTCAACGCAGCTTCCGTGCAAAGGGCCTAGGTCCCACCTCAGCGAATCTGAAGCTACAGAAAGCGAGAAAACTAGACATACCCTCAGATCAGCACCTCCGTAGCCCTTCGTCATCTTGGCTAGTCCAACCACATGGTCTTTTCCCTTTTCAGCTTCCCAGCCTGTCCATCCCTTAGTCATGATCCCCAGTATCTTCTCCCTCGCTTCAACTCCAGGAAGTGGGAAATAAAATTCCCTATCGAATCTACCCGGCCTCCTAAGTGCCGGGTCGACCGCATCAGGCCGATTAGTGGCACCAATAACCACAACTTGGCCTCGTCCATCCATGCCATCCATGAGAGCAAGAAGGGTGGAAACAATAGACGCATGAATTTGATCTTGTTTGGATGAACGGACAGGCGCGAGGCCATCGATTTCGTCAAAGAAGATTATGCTGGGTTGGCTATTTCTGGCTTCTTCAAAAAGTAAGCGAAGTTGGCGCTCAGCTTCACCGACCCATTTAGAGAGGCAATCAGCACCCTTGCGCATGAAGAAGGCTAATTAACGTCAGAATGAGTTAATCGGAGAGAGTGCAAGGAAAACATACCGATTTGCTTTCCATCGGAGCGACAGCTGGCTGCTAATGCACGAGCTAAGAGTGTTTTCCCTGTGCCTGGAGGACCGTGAAAAAGAACACCTCTTGGTGGTGTGACGTTGAATTTCTGGAATACATCAGGATAAAGGAGGGGTAGAAGGGTCATTTCCTTCAGAGCATGGATGTCTATGGGCTTGAAATGAGAATGCTGGGATATGTGCGTAATAGATGAGCATACGATCGTCGAGACCTCCAACTTCGTCAAAAGTAACATTCATATTTACGCCAAGCGGATCAGCATCAGCAAGTGCTAGAAAATCTACTTCAGGGCTAAGAAAAGGACAAAAGCAATGTTGCAAACCTGCATCTCCTACTTTGCCCAGATTCGAGGGAGTACCTGCCACAGCTGCCAGGTCACTTGGTAGCATGCCTGCGCCAGCAAATGCGCCACCAGCACCAGCTGCAGTCATAGGCTTGCGAGGAGAACGACCATAGTCAGAGTCCTAATCAGTGTTCCACTTAAGCACGAAATGCATGATTCAAAGAATATGGCCTCACAGAGTCATTCCCTCCATGCGCTGTCTTTTCACCTAAGAGCTTACCCAAATCAGCACCACTCATACTCCAACCGAGTTTAGGCTTCCTAGGTCCCCCATTCTTTACCCGCCTTGAGGCCTTTGCAACTTCCTCCAGTGGTGGCGGAATAGCATAATTAATCTTGACTCTCTGCCTGAGCGCATACGGCCTCCCATCGTGTTCGTTCTCTGGTTCCTGTTCGGGTTCGGGTTCTTCTATCAAATCCTCGTCGATATGAGTAAAATCATCTAAAGAGCCGTCTGCGTCTGCAGAATGGTTGGACGACTCCTCAAGAATGTAGACATCCTCCTCTTCTTTTGTTCGCTTTTTTTCACGTTTACGCGATCTTAGTTCTCTATCGGTCGGACCATTCGGCTTTTTCGGCTTTGACGAGCCATTAGCAGTGGAAAGACGCTTTTGAGCTAGTGTGGTAGACTTCTTTTCTCGTGGACGAAGGTGGCGTCCACCATAGTCACGATTCTGGTAATCGTCGTCGTCGTCATCGTCGTTGTCGTCTGGTGATTCAGTAACAAAATCTGGCAGGTTACGGGTTGAGCTACGATTTTTTCTGCTCTTTGCGGGGACAGGCTGCCCGTCGTCGTCGTCGTCTCTATCCTGATCACCATTCCCGTTCTTTTGTCGCTTATGATGACCCTTGCGTGGTATATTATTAAGCACGTCACGGCTCCCACCCTCGCCCTCGCCCTCAGTATCGCTCTCGGTCTCTTTGTAAACAATCCTTCGAGTATTTCGACCATGTAGGGTAGTGTATGAGTTGACAGGTTGCGTTTCCTCATCCATGGGATAATCCTCTTCTGACTTTTCGCTGTTGTGGTACTCTGAGCCAGAGGCTGACTCCGAGGGTGGAACTCTGGATGAGCGCCGAGTAGATACAGTCATTTTGTTGGACGCTGATGGGTTGTGTTGCTGTGGAGGTATTCTGAATACAATGGATGCAGGTTCTGGAGGCAGTGGCTCTGAATGTTCAATGTTGAGTGGCGCTTGTTGAGAGTCAGCAGTAGAATCATACATAGAAGGCCAACTCTAACGATACAGAGAGCCCCAGTATATGTGCGTCGGCCAACAAAGCAAGCGTGAACTACGCGAAAGACCGACGATTTAGCTGGACAGGTGTAAGGGGGATTAAGTCACGTGCGTCTTTGACTAGTTTCAACTTCTCCCAACATCACGATCAAAAACTACGTATAGCCAGTGTACAGCCTAAAGGTTACTCTAATATAGACACGAAGGTTCAAGGGGAAAGGTGAAGTGTCAGCAATGAAAGAGAAGACGGGAATCGATCCTTCTACAAATTCACAAGGACCATCAACCCACATTGCCATGTTAGGTTCTTCGTCGCCGCGTCTCAACCCCAAACATATCCGAATGTGTACCAAAAATTCCTGTGAAAGTAGGCAGATAAATCGAAACGGGACGCCGGGACAGGCGAATAGAGCTCAACCCCCTTACCACTGAGTACATGATTCTAGCAATAAGTGACTAGTCCACTTTTCGGGCCTAGATAATAACCAATGCAAAACTCTGTGGGTTAAACCGTCTAATTGCTCGAGTTATTGATCATGGGACCGCGCTATTCTCCAAGTTGCACTGTCAGTGGGCTGCAGCTCACCGGCATCGCACGAATGAAATATAGACATCAGACAGACCACATATGGGTAGGTGTGATCAGGAAGGATGCACTGCACTTTTCCCAAGACTGATCCTGACAACAAATATATAGAAGAATAGTAGGGTACGGCGTGGCTCATAACGAGAGGAAAATATTTGGCGTATCAATTAGCATTGGTATGGTGCTTACCAAATACCGTCCGCCACTCTAGTTCATCAAAACGGAGTAGTAGATGAAGTTATTGAATTGGAACTCAGGATAAGCAGCAACGACCTTACCACCTCATAATGAATGGGATTTAGTGGAGCTACATGTACATAGTACTTATAAGCTTAGTTGAAGGATTTTTGTGGCACGCCTGAATGCCTGACTGACTCTCGAAGCCTCGATCATTGAACGTTGAACGTTGAACATTGGAATAAGTTATGAGGTGTTCAAGTAATATATTACGTTGATGAACTTCAAACAGTGTCAGGACGCAGAAACTGACCGTACGGACCAATAACACCTCAAGGGCTCGTAGCATGCATTCAAGTGTTGGCAACATAGCAGGATCGAAGACGACGAGGGATGGAAGGACTAGTGCCAAATTAGAGCTTCGAAATGAACAAGAAGTTCCTTACGTCCCAAGCTTACGTTTCCCAGCCCGGGAAGCCGTTAAAAAGTGGCTAGATCCAGTAGGGAAATTGCCAGGATCACCATGCGTTGTGACATTGTCGAGACTAGGACAATCGATCGATCACATGATGAGGAATTTGCCAACAATTTCTTCTTATTGCACTTAGCTGCTTGGCTGGTCATTCTGCTTAGGCCGCTTATTCTGCTTATTGCACTTGGCTGCTTATTGCACTTGGGTCCACTTATTACTACTTAAAAACTTCAAGTTCAAACCCTGTCCGCCTTGTCTAAATGGCTGAAGGACCCCAAGAACAAGACCCAGGGACGCAAGACATACTAAGTTCCCTTCAAGTCCTTAATGACCTCCAGCCCCAATCTCAAGACCAAGACGAAGGGCCTCAATCGCAACAATCTCAACCTCTTTCCACGTACGACACCCTCCTTCGTGAACTGCGTGAACGGCCTTTTCAACCCAAACTATGGTCCACGGTCATCGAAAGTTCTGAATCTGAGAAGGATCTCTCCAAGATTGAAGCCACTTATGAAGCCCTATTAGAACATTATCCTGACACGGTACGGATTACAACTTCATTTTCTGTTGAAGACTCAAAATACATCTCTTGAACACGTATTTTCTTTTTTTTCCTTTCTTTCTTCTATATCTTTGTGTTCTCCTTGCTCCCGGTATTCATTGCCCACGTGTGATCAGGCCTCAGTCCAAGTTGCATACCTGAGACATTACCTCTCGCCTGAGCTCTTTCCAACGGCTATTGCAAAATTCAACCGGTTTTTGAAGACAAACTCCCAGTCTGTTGAGCTCTGGAGATACTATTGGGATTGCTTTAGGTATGTATAGATTAGAACCCCCAATTTAGTCGTCCGCACGTATCTAATGTGCCCCTACCCATAGAAAGAATCCGCGGAGGGATCCCGATGCCGTGCAGCAAATCAATCAGACTTACGAACTCGCCACGAGCAAAGTTGGTTACGACAAGGATTCTGGTGAGATATGGAAAATTTACATTCAGTTTCTTAAGGATCGCACGGTGTGTCAATATCTCATGGGGCGTCGCAATGACACCTCAAGTATAAGATTAATATAGGATTGGGAGGAACAACGGAAACGAGATACACTACGAAAAGTTTATCATAAAGCTGTCCAAATTCCCCTCGAGAATGTTGAGTCGCTGTGGCAAGAACTTGAGTCCTTTGAGAACGGGATAAACAAAATTATAGTGAGACCATTCCTTCACTCGTCTCTGGAAGATGCAGGCTCTAACGTGCACACCAGGCCAAGAAATTCATGACAGAACTTTCACCAGCCCATATGCAAGCCCGTACAGTCCTCCGACAACTCCAAAAACACCTCGCCCCCCTTAACCTCCCTTCAAATGTCTGGTCGCCGACAAATCCACCACAGTTACACCTTCCTACCCATCCCACATTCTCTCAAGAAGACAGAGCACTCGTAGGGGCGTGGAAATCGTATCTCAAATGGGAAGAAAGCAATCCGCTTGAAATTGAGGAAAAGCCGGTCTTGAATATGAGGATACAGGGTGTTTATCGGAAGGCGCTCAGTCGCATGAGGTTTTACTCTGAGATCTGGTATATGGCGTTTACTTGGATGAAGACAAATGGAAAACCAGAGGATTGTAGAAAGCTACTTGAAGATGGGCTCAAAGCCAATCCAAAGAGGTCGATATCCATTATTCAGCTATATTTTTCGCTTAAAATTTACTTCGTGCCTAATAGTTTTCTTCTCACCTTCGCATATGCTGAACTTCTCGAACTCAAAAAAGAATACCCCGCCGTTCATACAACTTACAAGAAACTCCTGGGTTTGCTCAAAGAAGATCTCGAGGAGCTCGACAACCAAGTCCAATCTCCAACAGGGTCTCAAGCTAGTGTCGACCCGAACGAATCTGTGGCTACACAGATTATACAGATTGATCTACCACCGGGCTCGCTTTCTGCTGAGCAAGAACTTAAGGAAAGGAAGTCTGAATATGGCCTCGTATGGATCATGTATATACGGTTTGGTCGACGGGCTGAGGGTGTACTGTCATCGAGAAATATCTTCAAAGAAGCTAGGAAGGACAAAAAACATACACCTTGGAGTGTTTACGAAGCTTCTGGTGATTCCTCTCTCTGGTTCATGATTACTGATCGCTAAGACTTTTCTAGCCATGATGGAGTACCACAACGCCGAACAAACTACTCAGACCAACAAATTAGACATCGCCATCAACATTTTCGAGCGTGGAATGATTGTGTTCTTGCAGGACCCCGAATATATTCAGCGATACCTCAACTTCCTGATCTCTGTTAACGACGAGAAAAGTGGAGTATCTCGTATGACTTTTACTTTAAACCGTCGTTCTCATTATGTTGACTCTACAGATGCACGAGCTCTGTTTGAGCGCGTTATCTCCACATTTTCAGCAGAGCAAGCAAGGCCTCTCTGGGAAAGATGGGCCCGATATGAGTATCAGTATGGGGACTTGGAATCCTCTCTGAAGCTCGAGCAACGAATGTCCGAAGTCTATCCTACTGGTAAACTTCTCTTCTCTGACGCTATCGCAAAGTTGATGCTGAGCTTTGTGTAGATCCTCCAATCAAACGCTTTGCCCAACGACACACCTATCCCGCCACAGACGCTATTGCTGCCCGAGACCTTGGCTGGGTTAAAGCCAAACAATCGCATTCCGGTTCATCATCGTCCCTTTCCAGCCAATCACAAAACGGCATCAGCTTCTCCTCATCACAAAGCTCCACAAGCCATGTGCATGGAGTGAAGCGGGCTTCGTCACCTGCTGAATCCGGATCCGGCCCCGGTTCTAGGACTGTAGGCAAGAGAGAGAGCGGTGATCATCCTGCTGGGCACGGGCCTAGCAAGAGAGCGAGGGCGTCATCTCCTGTCCCTAGGGAACGAGAGCGGGATAGAGAGAGGGATAGAGAGAGAGACAGAGGCGGATGGGATCATAGAGGACGAAGATCGCCTCCGCCACCTCCAAGACGGTATGAAAGAGAAGAGGATAAAGGCGTTACGCTACCACAGGCATTGTCTGTGTTTATAGGACAAATTCCTGAGAACACAACTTTCGATGGTTTGTATTCTCGGCTTCCTTCTGCTCTCTTGGTCAAGATACCCGAGTTGATGCATTTTTTAGGTCCCATATTCAATACGGACGACTTGATGAACCTCTTTCGATCTGCTGTTATCCCATCCAGCTCGGCAGCTCGGCCAAAATCACCACCACCACCACCAGCACTACCACCAGCACCTCGAGGCATGTTTTATTATCTCCTTCTGTTAAGAGGATTGCTCATATGTTGATTCCGTAGCAACGAGACCACCTCCAGATTACGGTCCGTACCAAGGCCCAGGCGGTGGAACTAATGGCGGAAGACAGTGGAGGTATTAGACTGAAAAGTACAACTCATTTTGACTGGCTGCAGCACTCTGGGTATAATACTAATATCTCGTCTTGACTCTTTACTTGTGCACATACAACAGCTATTCTCTTGCTCTCGTATCTTTTAACTGCCTATCTGCAAGGGTGTGAAATATTCTGAGATGAAATTAAGTGCGACCCAAAGCCAGGTTTGCGGTGATGCATTAACGCTCGCACGCCTTACAAACTACATATCATTAGCTAACGCAGCTAGTGCTCCTCCACCTCACTGAGTGCATATGGAGCGTCCGCCGTGACGATCCCCTTGAGATTAGACTCCATGAGCAGATTAGATAAATCGACTCATCAGCTCACAAGAACCGCAAGTTCGCCTATCGCGGCCCTCAGAAAAGTGCAGTCCGTTATCAGATCTCCTCCACAGGCATCTGCAAAGCTCATAAATATCGTAAGGGCAGAAAAAATTAACTTGTTCCCAGCATCAGTATTATCCCCTGGTATCTTCCCTCTTTCTGCTGTTTGCTACCGTCCAGCGGCGCTGGTGCCGTTCAATCACTTGATGTGACGGTCTTGCTAACTACCTGAATGGATTGCAATCTGAGCTCGCTACGCTTTCGCCTAGGACCGTATCTGATTTGGCGTTCATATCGTACGAGGTTATGCTGGCTCCATCGTTGTTCGGCTGGATATGTGTGGATACTAGCTCGCAGTTGTATGGATCCATGAGTACTTGTTCGTAGGGGATCATTTCACTCACCTCCTGAGATGAACCCCTTATCAAAGTCTCTCTTCTCAATAGATGACACGCCTTTTCATATTTTTATGTGTAGTCTGCATACATAACCGGATTTGAGATCTGGCCTCTCTGTCAACGATGCTCAGCCTGTTGGGAGAATCAATACTCGCTTTGATCTCTTTAAACATGCGATTATCTAGGTTGGAAGGCCACACATGATCGCAACTGTTCTAAGCAAGTCTGACATCACACACATGTGCAGTGTTAATTTATAAGAGCCCTGGAAGAAAGGCAAGGCTGAGACGAGCGACGAGCAGCCAGAGAATCGTGAGTTCACAAGACAGACAGACAGGTAGGTAGAGTTCGACTCTGTTGTTTTCGACTGATCCTCGTCGCTGAGCACCTTAGCAGATGGCTAGACTTTCGAGGAAGTACTTGGGAAGATATTATTTAGATAAGTTACTGCAGTCTGTATACTGTGAATGTGGTTCAATTGTTGTGGGATAATTGATGGGAGGACGCACGTGTTGTGGATCCAAGCTGTTGCCCTCCTACCCCCGCTTTAGTTCCCTTCCCACAGCTTTCCCTTCCTCCCTCTCCTTCCCCCCACGTCGCGATCTCGCTCTATCGCTTCTCTCTTTTGGTTTTACTGGACTTGCCTTCAAACTTGCTACGAATCCAGCCATTTACCATCCTTATCTAGTTATCTTTGCTTATCAAAGCGCGATTGTTGTTCTGCTAGCAGGCTGAGGAACCTAGCCTAAAAACCTCAAGTTCGTGCTCTAATGTCATTTAATTATTGAGATCACTCTGCTCACTCTTTTTGATCTATGTCTATCTCGTTTCTTCCTATATAGGTACCGCCGGTTAACCACTTTACTGTCGAGGACCAGCTTTTGCGGATTGCTCAAACCCTGAGCGATCTACCACAGCTGGCACTCGAGAGTTATCATAAAACAATAACTCTCGTTAATTCCTATATCACAATTTACAATGACAACTTCTATCCCCCCTTCAAACGACGCGTATTTCTTATTGAGCAGCCCGAGCTCAACTATCAGTCAATTATCCGATGACCCCCCCTCGTCGCCCGATTCATCCAAGGGTGACAGTGGTCCTACTTTTGTGTGCGAAATATGCAGCCAGGAATACAGCTCCAAGAACCGGGCAAGGCATATGAAGATGAGGCATGGTGTCGTCGAACTATCTGATGCCAATGTCTGTCCCTGCGGGAAGGTATTCCCTCGGGAAGATACGTGTAATCGTCATATCAAAAATGGCGTATGTGGAATTCAAAACCGATTCGCTGAACTCAGGCGCCGACAGGCTGCGAAGGAGACTCAGAAACAGAAGAAGGAGCGTGGTCGCCGATCAAGGTCGGAAACCGTATGGGATAGCCGCGTCCGTTCCAGTGATGGTAAACCTGCGCATGCGCATTCGAGACAAGGAAAGAAGGCGGCGCTTAAAATCAGCACCGTTCCTTCTCATCATAAACAGCACGCTCGACTCAGGCCTGGAGATCTCCAGCGATCGGCCGTTGAAGTGACGGCCACTGTTGTCAGTGATCTTCCTCCTACTCTATTTGAAGCAGCAGATCAACCTCCACCACCTGTTTTCGACCTCGACGCATTAGAGTTCGCAAATGAGTGTCTTGGTACTACTACTCCCGAACTTCCCTTCCACACCTCCCCCTCAATCACCGAGCCTGATAATCCTCTGGAAGGCCTCTCGTCCTCCGTTCCGGCGTCTCTTTGGGATTCATTTATGATTCCTTTCGTTGAGCCCGTACCCCCCACTATCGATCCGACTTTTCTCCACAGCACACTGACTGGGTCTCTACCATATCATCTCAATCCAGAGGCATCTATCGCAGAACAGCAGCCCTCTGCAGGTCCGAGTTCCACTGATATCTGGGGCCTTGACGAAATTGACTTCCCAGTCGTGGCTGCCTGGTTAGATAGTTTGTCACATGCAGGCATCGAAACGATGGAAAATCCAGACTATTCTCACCTTTTCGTTGATGGCATCTTCGCCGACGTTGAACAGGAAGAGGCTGTCGGGCCACCCGATGCGTAGCTCATCATAGCCAACGCTCCCCACACTGGTTTACCAGTGTCTTCAATGATCTAGCGTTAGGCTAGATAATGGTTAGCCTTCCCTTTCTCTGTATGCCCCTTCCAGCTTCAATTCCTGGTCTTGTTTTGGTCTTGGCGGCTCTCCATGCAGCAATACCACTAGAAGATGACATCATTTTTCCACCCTGTCCATGTCGCTCTATTTCCTTCGCCACGTATCGATCATTTCCTGCCCTCCTTTTCCTCCATCGTCCGTCCATTGATGCGTTTCCACCAGTCCTCGCCGTCAGTCCTCGCACGCAACCACATCGGACCACATCGGACCATCTATTTTCTTGTCCTCCTTTGCCTTGTTTATGGTGTTACGAAGCTGCATAACTGGTCTTTGCAGCAACTCACGGCAATCTTTTCCTGACTCAGGTGATACCTCGCAACCTGTACATTCTTATCCGATTCAAACAGTAACACTTGGAACTGGTGGCTCATTTTATCTCAGTCCATCTTCTTGTCATTCCCATTGCTCTAACCCCCTTCTTGAATTTCATTGTCTTGCTTCTGTGTACATGAGAGGTGCTGTCTTTCTGGCTCTCGATGTATATCTATTCAGTTCCTAGGGTTGAAACTAGGTAGATGTACATGTAGATCGCAGAGAATAAACTCTCTTCTTATTCAAAAACGAACTAAATATTCTGGTTGTGCACTTCAGAAAATCCATAGTTCATGGAGCTTAAGTATGTATCAGTTGACAAGGAACTATTGATTACAGTGTGTACTACAATTGGAAAGCCAGGTTGTATTTGATGAACAAAAAAAATATGAGTCACGGAAAAGAGTTGAGTTCGAAGGCATGATACAAACTATGAAACGGGTTCCAAAGTAAGTAAAGATCGTTTATGCAGAGACAGCACTAGCAACAAAAGGATCAAAAAGTGGCAAAGAATTTTGGGGAGAAAACCGGCCATCAACAGTCTCAAGGTCCTGAATTTGAATACCACCCACAACAGCGTTGACGAACCCATGAATTTCCTCACACATGTTGTTCATGCTTGGAATAAGTTGAATGCAATCCTGTAGTACTGTGGAAGGCTCGAGTGGGGCTAAGAGTAATGAAGTGAAGGGGCGCAGGTCAGAAAACCAGCTGAAAGATAGTGACCCCTCGTACAAGCTTCCATCTTGATATGATAGATGATCACATAGAAGAGTGACTCGATGACATGACAAAGGAAATGTGTTCCACCGCTGTTGGTGCGATTTTAAGTAGTTCTATAGCCATGAATGGTCGAGTACCTGGTCAAGGACCAGAACAGGGTGCCTCGGTTTCTTCGCTCAGGTCAATGGCAAGATCGAAGTTACCCATCACACCAGCAGTAGGACGCCCTTCGTGGTCATTGGGGCTCACAAGTCTGAATTGGCACTTGGATAGACTGATGTCACGATGAAGAACATTCAGCTCCTTTATCCACACCATCACTGAAGGAAGAGAATCAGTATCACTGAAAGAGAAAAAACAAGGACGCGGTGCACTGTGCACATACCTTTAACAATGTCCCTGTACGCAGAGACAAGATCTCAGTTATTGGATACCGAAGGTCCTGTATAAGTATTCTGAGCTCCTGCATCTGGTAATCAAATTCGGCCTCCTTTGCCCATTGGTAAATACGGGCCTGAGGTGCGTCAGCCCCAAAGGGGAAGGAAGAATGAGCAAAATAAAGAGGGAGATTATTGGTGTACGACAGCCCCAGTTCGGTGGATTTCTTCCTGAGCTTGACAACAATATCAAATTCTTTTTGACGTTTGTGAGGTGGTGAGCTGATCTTTGTAACAGCACAGCCGACATGCTTGGTCGCCAAAAAGCCAGGGGTGTACTTGCTAGAGAGTGATGACGAAGTTGGACAGGATTCACTTTGAGGTGGTGGAACCTTGGCAGGCTGAACAGATACAAGATCAGACTGCACTTTGCGGTCAGGTTCTAGAGTTGGTAGAGTAGGCTGAGAAGTCTGTGGTGCAGTTGGTCCTTGAACAGGTGGAGGGAGATAATACGCACGGAATGCATCTAAGCCGACACGATTTTGCTGTCTGAAAAGCTTGTTGCTGCCTTCCTTCGAAAGAAAACATCCAATGCTGCGAGTCTGGACTGACGAGAGTATTTTGCTGAAGATGCACGGCCAGTCCAGACTTTCTTCAGAACAACCTGTGAATCCTTCCAGCTTTGTATCCTCTTCTGACTGGTAATGGAATCCCTTCTTGAGGTTTGATCAGGACAGCCTTTGTTCCTCGACCTTTGATCGACCTGGAGCTGAAAATGACATCTCCCATAAAGAACAGGATCTTTTTCGAAGTAGGATGAACAAAGGGACAGTCATGGAATCAGGTGGGGATGAGATATTTGGTTGTAGTCAATTCGGCTAGCTTGTCCATGTTGATAGGATCTTCGGTGAGTGGTTGGATATGTCCCCAGCCTGACCTGTCCAACCGGAGTAATGACAAGAAAGGTCCAAGGTGAAGCAAGATCCATCTCAACACTTCGCAAGACAGTAGAGCGGTCAACGTAGAAAATTTGAACGCCGTCTCTAGAGAAAAGACCAGTTATTGCATGGCTCGTGATTGCACCGTTATCAAGAAGGTCTAGAGAGTAGCGCAGGAGCTGTATTTCGCCATCAATGATAGGATGTTTTGCGACAATGTCCATCTGGAAAGACAAGTCAGTCAAATTCAGGCTTATTCAGAGAAGGAGAGGCGTCAACAAAAACCTTGGTATAGCTGGAACCGCTGTTGTACTGAACAGTTTCTGGTTCATCATTCCAATCGACATCCTCATCCATCCATCCAAGCAGTAATTTGTTCTGCAGTAGTATTATTCCATCGTTCGCATTGTCCTCCACTACCATATCCTCATCTGGAGTACGGTATGCCCCCTCAGTGTCCATATCTTCGGCCTTATCCACAGACTCCAGAAGTAACTTCACGTCACGGAATGTTCCTGGATCAGCCCGAATGCAGTTGATGATCCAGTGGAAGAGAGCCAGTAAATGTGCGTGAATTTGATCCTCAGTTGCCTTTCCCTGTGTCCGTTTTGATGGGTCTGCTGGTTCCGTTGCTGTCTCCGAACCTCCTGCTTTCTGCACGTCGGAGGCTGACTGACCATATTCCCGTCGTCTTTCTGATTGCCGTGCAGCAGCATCCACATCAGGCTCTGATACACCAATGTATCTGTCCCAGGCGGTCTAGTATACTGAAACTTTTCTCCTTGTACTCATCAGACTTCGAGAGTTTCTCCATGATGTCAAAAAGACTAGCTGGTAAAGCCCGGGAACGTGAAGCTAGGTTTAGCACAGTTTCAATGAGAAACTCATGTGATATTGTATAAGACATGCCCATCTCAGCGATAATCGATGGTGGTTGTTCAGAAGTCTCGGTTTATGTATAAGATTCACATGAAGTCTGACTCTTCTGAATGAGGACGTGGTGTGGGAGATTTCAAGCCTCGAAAGAACACAGGAAAGTGAGAGAGAAAGGACTGGAGGGATGGTGTGGCATGGCAATCCAGAATTTTGTTCATGAGCGTTGTTTCTGGTGTATTTCCAGTGATGTCGCCAGAAAAGCAGTTACTGTATTGACCGTCTATAGCTCGGAGCCTCCAGCAAGAGATATGAAGCCTAACCAGAGGCAAATATAAGCTAATGCTGACGAGTATCTTGAGAAATAAAAGAATCTAGTAGAGTAGAATAGATTGCTGTACTGTAGTTTTCAGATGGTAGACTGAGGAGAGTCGTGCATATCACGAGACGCGTACAGTTCCTCATTTGGCTGACTCTGAGTCTGAGCGATTTCAGTCACTGGATAACGCTACTAATGTTTACTATCTCTGGTATCGACAATATATGATGAAAATGACAGGTGAGTTATTAATTAATAAGCCTCCCTACAAATTGCGGAGGGTAGATTACTCGAGTTACTTTGGTTGAGACTTACTGCCTGTACCTATCGTGGCTGCGAGTTTTACAGCTACACGTTAACACATTCCTTGATGATTTTCTCTGACTAGTACTTGTTTTTGTCCCGGACCCTAGCGCAGTGACAGGCCACAATTGGCATGCATGCAACAACGCCCACTCCAGCTCTCACTGAAACCTCCCATTATAAGTTTCCACTGCCACAGGGGTCGTAGAAGTTGCCACTGGGGGCTCTATCTCTATATTATTTACAACGGAAGTTAGAGAAAATGGAGTAATTGCAGCATTGATATGGTCGATACCTTGATACTGGTCTATCCACGATTCTTGGGGCGATAGCAGTATTGTTGATATTGTTCGATGGAACTGCCTGCTCTAATCCACCTTCACGATGACTGGGCTCCGATGATAAAGACAAGTCATTGCAATCCTTTACGTCTTGATGGTGCATGGTAACTGGTCGCCGTATGCTTGAGGAACGAAGTCGACTTGCTGGATTGTCCATGCAGCTCAAGGCGGATCCTTGAAAGGAAGTGGGATGGTGTACCAAGAACAAGGATACCATACTGTTCTGAGCCTGAGCGGGAGTAGATGCTGCAACCTGTCGTGATGTTGAAGTACAATGGGAGCTTCCTCCAAAACGCTAGTCATGGCACCAGCTTCCATCATAGAGGGAGGATCTATGTTGAAGAGTATCAGTCAGTCTTGCCCATGCCCTCAATAATCGTATTGTTCTGCACTGGGTCAAACATGAGAAGAACGACATCACCAGGCTTATTGTCCTCGTATATCTGACTCGCGTATTCCTGCACCCTTGCCTCATCTTTGGAGCACATGTTATAGCAGCCTAAGGCCCTAGTTGGAGTCCAACTTCGCGCAGCACAGGATCACCTTTGCCATCTGGCTGCGGCTGCTGGTCGTACACGAGCAGGGCCTGAGTGATATCAGATGACTCATTGGAAGAAGTGGGCGGAGCAGCTGTATCTGAAACAGGCGTTCATGATAAAGCCACGCTTGCGAAACTTGGGAGGCAGTATGACTTCCATCTCCATTCTCTATATTGAGACCCTGCCTTGAATTCATTAGCATACAGTCTGGAGGTAGAAGGAGAAGGAGATACCATGCTGTCAGCACGTCCCTTTGGGCTGAATTCCATCCCATCATGACACCGAGTAATCCTATTATGCGCTCCGTGGTTACAGGTGTTGGCATCTTGGACGAGGTCGATCAGAGTCATCGGAAATCACAGCGGAAGTGCTGGCGGATGAAAAGGGAGTACTAGCAGCAACAATCAGAGCACCCTTCTTGAACTCCAAGCATGTAGTAGATTGACGTAAGGATGAGACGACTCCTTTGCAAACGGAGTTCATATTTCCATGAACTACATAGGTCTTATCTCCACCTGACCTTCTGCACGTGAAACAAATTTCATTTACGAATCCGTCTGCAGATAGCTCACTAAATCCCAGTCAGAATGAGCACGACCTAGTCCAGAACCTGGACTAATCTGTGCAAAATGAGATATAAAGGTTGTTGGAGAATAGGATGGAAGAGGACCAGAGGACTAGGATAGACTGGATCTTCCTGGTTGGTGTTTGGTTGAGCGTTGCAGGTATAGTCATTTATTGATGTCGATCACAAAAGTGGATGGTGATGCTATTGGATAAGGAAAGGCAATCTGGCCCTAGACTGCGAAACCACCCACTCTCTTGAATCTTCCACATCTACGCTTGATCATGACTCTACTTCTATGATTCCCACTCATTCACATTGCTTCGTCAAAAAACTACCAAAAAACTACAACGTCTACAATTATTGCTACCCAGGTTTCTGCTTGCAAACTGCGACATCTCTTAGTCGACGCTCAGGATCTCTTTTATCCTACTCTACACCTATTTTTGACTAGGTCTGTGGTTTGACGCTGAGCCTGCTACCACATATCATGAACGCCTGATTCACTTTATTTTGTTCATGAATTAGGCAGTACCAGGAGACCACGCCATTCATTGCGTAACTTCGAGTCCCAGCTTTGGCGAGTTGCTTTAGCCCTGAGTTGCCTCGCCCTAGCAACTTACCACAGCTCGTACTTGCGAGTTATACCACTGGAAACTCTATTTTTGCACAAAACGGTATATTTTTCTCGTCGGTTTTTCGTGATGGCGTTACAGGCTCCACGAAGCCCTAACTGGTTCCCAGCTGCGACCATTGGCTCTGATCAGAAATCCCCCATTCCGGCTTTACATCCAGATACAACAGCAAATTTCATCTCCTCTTCAACCTCTCAATCTTCACCTTCGAGAACCAAGAAACGGACTTTCTGGTGCGAGATCTGTCAAAGGGATCTCTTAGCCCAAAATAAATCAAGGCATGAGGCCATGCATGCAATGAAGCTGCCGAATTCCGCTATCGCACCACTAGGGCGTGTCTGTGGACGTTGTGGGCAAGTATTCTCACGAAAGGACGCTCGCGACAGACATTTGAAGATATGTATAGAAGATCGAAAATCTCGGGAGATTGCAGGGACAGTCAACGGAGCCAATAAACGTCGGAAATGCAAGATCGGTCCTTACCTACGGATAGTCGGCCCTAGGACCCCTCGATCGGACTTTGACATTCCATTCAACAGCAGTGCGACGATGACGACGTCCTTGTATACTGGGGTTCCAGGACAGATAGCACCAGATTTGCAGCCTGATGCCCTAGAATCATGTTTGCAACCTGACGTCCCTTGGAGGAATATAAGGCCAGCCAGATGCCAAGCTGACAACGGTCCATGGTGTGGATCCATACCTTTTCGGATTCACAATAGATATAACCCCGATTCAAGTCCAGGTGATCATGGTACCTCATTCGAGTCACTGATCCCTACCAAGGATGGGCAAAGTGAATCTGTGGATACTTCGCATCCCACAAACCTAGTGGAACAGGGTCATAAATCCACGGATTCATCGGAATTGGCAGGTCCGGCTTCAGCTCTACGAGAATCGCAGACATTGTCCCCCAACCGTTCTAATGAACTTGTTCCTCCACTAGAAAGACACCTCTCCATGCCTTTCACGTCTGGCGAGAATCAACAGCTCGGTTTCGATTTCCCGGAGAACGATCCAGAATTCTCATCTTTACTTGGGCTTGACAAAATCGACGACCTGATTCCCCCATACGATTTCACCTGGTTTTCTGGCGATAGACAGTTACAAACAGGCCGTCACCATCAATCTAGCTAGGGAGGCACAATTTAGTACCACGCGTAAGGGTGTGACTTGTACCTCCAGCAGTTGACCAGCCCGGTTGTGCATTCGGTGTCTCAAATCCTCAAAGAATTACATTTTCAACGCCCATTTCCTCTTGTTAATAGCACCTCACTTCCTTCTTGCATGGCGCTCGGTCGGAGCTTCGAACTGATGGATAAGGTTTGCATCAGTACATCATGGAGGGTTTTGGCTATCTATCACCTCACCAGTTTGCCACCTCATCTTGCAACATATCATTATTCGCCCAGTTTTATTTGCGACCAGCAGGGCTTTTCCACTGCCGACGAAGTCTTACTCGCAGTTCTTCTTGATTTTTCTTGTCTTCTGCGTTTTCGCCGGTAGGGATGTCAAGGTTCGCGGAATGTCCCAGCACTCTCCATCAAGCTTCTATCATCGCTTCACTTTGGGAGATGCATGTACTTCCACTTCATTTAGAAGCTTTAAAGTTAGACCAAGGGGCGGATTTACTCTCCGGTTTCCTCCGCATCTCTTCTTGCCGCCGGTTTTGTGAAGGCTGCTTCCTCTGTTTTTCTTGGTTTTTTGGCAAGCATCTGATCGGTGGGTTGCGACTCGTGTGTGCTCTACTGCTTCATAGTTTGAGTGGGGTTAAGACTGTAGCTATACATATAGAACACGTAGGAACCCATCTTTCACGTTCCTGATCCGGTTTCAGCTTTGGAGGAGAATGAATTAACTTGATGCTCGTGTTGTGCGCAATTGGTTCGAGTGGATTTGTAGGGTGAACGGTGTCAAAGTAGATCTGAGATTGTGCCCAAAGATGTCGAGTACTCTCCAATTACAGATGGCTCAACAGCTAGTCTGCGCAAGGAGACTACCCAAAAGTGACTTTCGTCAGAACAGCGAGAACCCTGGTCAGTGGTTACGTATACTATATCTGAGTCGCATCGCGATTGGAAGACGTTCCTTCATTTTTGCAATCAGAACGCCTAGCCCACGCTCATAAACTTGGGATACCCAGAAGTCTAAGGTATATCTTCAGACCGAAGGAGCTGTTTCTTCATTTTGGCAATCGCCTGAACGCCTGGCGCTCACGCACTCAGGTTTAGGCACGTGTCACTGCCAAGAGACACAAGTGGCGAGGAGCATGTGATAATTGGATTTATATTTAGCTCACCCACTCAGTCGAAGAGATAAGCACGAAATTCTAACGACTCAGTACTTCAGTGGTAAATATCATCAACCGTAGACGGAAATACAATGCGATAGGAGTGCTTGACTCTAATATTGCGACCTGGACCCGGACCCAAAAGAGAGGATATGTCAATGGACCGCTCTGGCGATATCCCAGCACTAGTGAGCTTCTAACTTCTGCATGATTAAAGTTTGGCAGTGTACGTGCGCACGCAGACTGATTGTGTTATATTTGATGCCCTCTGTGGTTAAAATAAAATCCAAGAGCTAGTATCAGTTATTACGTAGCATCAAGCTGTAGGTCCGTATTTGTTCTTGTTGGGTGCCACTAAAGATTTCTCACAAACTGTCACTCTTGAACCGATGGTTTGACACGGTTTTCGATGATTTATCACGGTAAAGATCAACTTCTGCAATCAAATAATATGATCGAGTATACAAATTACACGCCTGAGTTGAACGGAGGAGACCTTTTCGTGCAAGTCACAAGCCCACGTTGAGCACGTAATTCCCCTGGTTAATCATCTAGATACTCTCATGTTTGTGTAAACCGGCAAGTTTCTTTCTAAGGGGCTTGAAAATTTGTTTGATGAGTTTGAAAATCCATAAAGATGTCAGGATATGAAATGGTGCGAACAAGTTCCAACACCTGGACTGATTTGTACCCGTTTAGCTCTCGGTGGCCTGCATGTCGGCTGTAGTGACCGTTGTCGACTCCTTCGTTCATTTATAATAGGAATGCCAGGATCTCGAATCCCTTGAAGCACTGATGCATATATCCGTCAACGCGTACTAGATCACCAGCGAGAGAGATAACAATTCGGCGCCCCGTCTGAAGGAAGAAAGGGTTTGTAATTATCTTATTTTGTATACGCTGGAATTTGGAATTTGGAATGCAACGAGCCGCACATGGGCTGATAGTATACAGCCTCTTAACGTAAATTCTATTGGTGCATCTTGCGTATAGGAATGGCACTGGGATTTTACACAATATCCCCAATCGATTTCCTCCACAATTTGACCTGCCATCATCCATGTAAATCATTGCAATAGCACTCTTCACCAAATCGAGGTCTTCTAGCGATTCATCGCAAGCATGGCTCGTAGTCGCACTCTTCGATACTATAGGTCCTATCGCACTTTAAGCTTCAGTCTCCAGTACTGGCCCCAACATGACTGTATAAGATGCCAGTCACCCATGTGCATATCGCACTCTGTTTATTTCTTTCCTGATCAGTGGATAGCCTTTTTCATGTAGTAAGAAGCTTTGACTATTTTTCACTAGGAGAATTAATCGGTAGAGTACCGAATCGATCTTGTAGAGATTTGTCTTGAAATCTTTTGAACATACAAATCTGTTGGTTATTTAATATTTGATGGTCATTTGATCATCTGACCAAGGGCGCTCTTGTTCCCAACATGCATCCAGATCTCTTCCTTATTCTCTTTAAATCCTCAAGAAAACTCCTATTTCATCAAATTTATGTCCAAAGTGCATCTCCTACGACCCGCGGATTGGTTAATGAATGAAACCTGGGCTGAAATTCTTGTGGGGCTATCATCTTTGGGTTTCTCTCTTTTGGGCTCTTCTGGCTCCGATGTTTCTGCACCGTTCTTACTTTCTCGCGGGCTCTCAACATTAATTTATGCCGGAACAAGTGGGTCATGTAAGCATATCAGGGGCTCTTGACTTCGTGGAATCCCCCTATGACATCAACCACACCTCAGTTACACCACGATCGCACAGCACGAGATTGTATTCAAAGTAACTTAGTAACACTTTGACCGCGAAATCATTCGTGTTGGACAATAATCATTGACCACGCTGCAATTGAATTGGACTATTATGTTGACGAACGCTTTTTTAAAACCGATATAAACTCTGGCTTTCTCCCTCTTTCCAACTTGAGCTTCTCTTCCCTTCTCTTCTATCATGTATGCTTAAACAACCTTGACCAACCTATCCAGCTTTTCTTACGACACCTTCACCAGCCACCACATTTTCGCTTTGGATTCTTCAGTGTTGTGGCGCCCTCTACTACCACAGTCAAAGCACATCCTGCTACCACCCACCAGATTCTACTCTCATTTGTTTACAACGCACTTTACCGAACAAGTATGTTGTTAATAACCCCGTTTGTTCACCGGTTCTATATATATTTATATACTCTTGACCAGGTGTGGTATTATACCAACATAACTAACTAGACTCCATTCCGTTCCCAATGAAATCTCTCCCATACTCAGAAGATGTGTCGCGTAGGTCTTTGCCATCGCTCGCCACAGGCGATCCACCGATTCCAGCTCTCGCCACATCTATTTCTCGTTCCTTCGCGCCTCCGGGCCGTTCTGCCAGTCATACACCCTCCTCTCCCTCGGATACAGCACCTGAGAGCGCTACATCGAGGCCGGAGAGTCCTTCTCGATACTCTTGTCCGGTATGCGAGCAACCGCTAAGCTCCAAGAACAGAGCCAGACATCGGAAACTGCATGATGTATCTCCTACACAGGTTAACTGCGTTTGTGTTTGTAGAAAGGTCTTGACTCGCGAAGACGCATGTTATCGTCATATGCGAAAGTGTGAAGTTGCTATCAGAAAAGGAGAGATGAAAAGACGGAAAGCTCTAAAATCACTGGAAAAACAATCTAGGAAGGCTCGCAGAATTTCTGCTTCGAGGCAGCCATCTGTTCATCAGCACGGTCATCAGCCCACCCTCGAGGCTGGTGGAGGTCGGATTTTGCCTCAAGATCAGGTGGAGTTGTCACGCAACTCGTCTCTACCGCTCAATCCCATGCCGTACGATCTTGACGTTCACTCGGAGGAAGCTCCTCTACCCTTCTCATATGGTGGCCCAACTCATTTCCATGCTGCCTCATTGATGGTGCCTGTCCAAGCTGGATCGACGGACTACTTTGCGACCGAACATGGCGAGAATTACGGTGCACCCTCTCTACTCCCCCCACCTGTGGATTATCCCCATCACCCCTACACCCAGCGAGATGGTCGGCTTCTGTACCCTGGACTCCCATCCGAACAAAATATTTCCCCCTCTTTTATCGACGTTCATCGCGAGATCTCCCCTTGCAATCTTTCTATGGTTTATGCCTCTGATCACGGAGGTCTCACTGGTGGCTTAGGCGGCAGGGACACCATGCCCTATTACACCCCTCTGAGTTTGAACTCGGTGGATCAACGTGGCGCTCATTCTTCAGGTACTGATGTGCAGGCAGCAGAAGTAGGGTTTCAACATTCCCTTTCTACTTGCTATCTCCCGGGTTGTTTTTGCGCCCTCCAAGCTGAGTTATCCAATGGTGTTCCCGTGGAAAGCTACCCCTGCCAGCCGAATTTTGGTAGCTCTGATGGGGTGATACCACAAGGATTCGTGCCGCCTTTTGCTTTACCATAATCTATCGGGTTTCTCCCTGATGAATCATAACACTCTTTGTTGATCACTATGCATAATTCCCAGTTTGTTTTTTCACGACCTTCCCCAGAATTTCATTATGTCCCCCCTGCCTGCTCGCCTCGGCCTAACCAGGACAATTTCATTTACTCTACCATTGCCCATGACTTGTTTCATCCGGATTTGACATCCGTTCGTTGTAGTTTTTCTCACACTAGGTGTGGTTGATCACTCACCTTCTGGTTGAGCAGGGACGGACAGGAGATCTTTATTTACTTGGAGCGCCCTACCTGTATCTGAGGGGTGATGGAGGTGGGATTCGATGTTTCAATTTCCCCTTCACCGGACTACTTTATGTTCTGGACTCGTTCTGGTGGCTTCGCCGTGTCTTGCACTGGTCTATCTGGTCTATTTGATGACTTTGCAGGAGCAAGACGAAACCCGCAGAGTGCAGCCAGGATTGAATATTAATACTATTTGTAGCATTTATGCGTACGTTATGTAGATACACTCGTTAATCTATCGGCTAATTTGTACTACTGCTGTTGAGGAAAATCGTCAAGCTGAAGGTTCAGGTGATCGCCAAAGTGAGCTTAAGCATCCGGGCAGGTCTTCCAAGGAATATGGACGTCATACTCGGGGAGATATCAGTATAATGTGTTCTCATTCTGGAGCGTATCTTTGGGACAGAGCCAGCGTTATGAAGCCAGTCAAGAAATCTGATGTAGATTGAAATCTGCTACAGCAAGCCGAGAAGGAAGCTGTTTCAAGGGCGGTGATCATCGTCGCACCGTGGTTTGAAGTACATGTTGTCCAATGGATGATAATCCGCGGTGTAATGTTATGTGCCTGACATTGTTCTATTTTCAATGCACAGAAATGATACTGACTTTGGCAAGCATGGCAACTACCATAAACAAGACTAAAATTCCGGTGAAATCGTAGTGGAGAAAAGGAGAGGAAGAAGGAGCCTACGGAACGCTTGTGGGTACTGGTGCCATGTAGTATTTTATGATATCCATGCTGTATCATGCTAACCAGTCGAATTCACATAGCCTTGGCATCTGTGATCGGCTTCCAAAGGTGTTTTTCGCCATCAAGGTAACCTTTGTTGTTAAAGTCAACGCCTTCAGACTGCAAGAGCTCAAGTTTGCGATTGACTTTAGTTCCTTGACCCCATTCGCCAAAATATCCGCCCACAAAGAGATCAGACGCGATTACTCTGTGACATGGTACGTATGGCGCGAAAGGATTGTTTTTCAGTGCAGCTCCCACTGGAAAGAGAAAAGTTTATATTTCGGTAACAAGAATAGATGGCAAAACTTCCAAGATACCTGAGCGAGGCGACCCAGAGCCGAGGGCGTCGCAGATATCCTTATACCGAGCAACTTTGCCTGCAGGGATCGTCAAGGTAAAGTCGTACACATCCCACCAATGGGGTGTTACCCTCTGAGGAACAAGGTGTGCTTGAATTGCTGTAGTAATAGACACAGCATATCTGGTAATACCTTTCCCTGTTTACTCCTGAATCGTTGTCGGGTTTGTGCATCGATAGGATAAATTATATTGTGTGAAGTTGTTGACTGCGTTGGCTGCAACTTGCTGGAGTGGCCCTCGTCGCAATTATTCATCTCCGGTTCCTCAGGTACTACCTTGGGGGAGAGAGGATTTGTGTGCGAGGAAGGACACCGAAAATTAGATATCCGTGTTCTTGTAACTGGCATTGGCCTAATACATGCACAGACTAGTGGCAAAATGGGGGAAATCGTGAGAATTTGGACAGGTATACCGTATGACTGGTTCAAGTTGCTTGGTCGGGACTGTCACCCGTGTTCCAGCTTCTGATCTGAGATCTGAGGTCCGCGGCGAAATGAATACTAAGCTCAGCCTCAGCCTCAGCCTCAACCTACTTTAGTGGTGTGCTTCTTGATCTCTGTCGTGTGTTAAGTAGCATCATAAACATGTGTAGTTTGTTCCTCGTTTACTCCATCGATATCATATAACGATTAAGATCAGGATTTCATTCTACTCAAAACCTTGCCATCTTTGGGTGTTTGCGGACAGTAGCCCCAAGTACTAGAAGCTAGACCCATCTGACATGGGTCCATCATTTACACTCGAAAAAAACTCGAAAAGCATACAAAGATTTCACGTTAGAATCAGGATTTAAGTACAGATTAACATGATTACTCCAATTTCGGATTCCAATGTAAAGCAGTTCCTTTAGGGCGAACTTCTGAACCCCATCAAGTATGCCATGCTCTGGAAAGCGGCCTGCAAAAGGATTTCACTCAAACAGATAGTAGGCAGGAGAAAAGATCACTGATACCAGGGGAGAATACTGCGGAACCCTTTTTTTTGTCTGAGGTCAGAATTGGATTGCTCAAGTGTTCGATGGGAGGACATACATGTGTCCGCTCAGCGCTACCTCCAGATACGTCAGACCACGTTCACTGTGAGCGTTCCCAAGTGCACCAACTCCATCGATGATGAAACTATCATTGCGTATGGGTGTCCGGAAGCCTTGCAGGCCATTCCCTGGGGATGAAAAGTTGTCGTTAGTTCATACAACAACTGAGTTCGCAGATGACAAAACGAACAGGTCATGCTGCACAGCGCACAAGCAAGTATCATCAATATGAGAATAGATCAGCGATCAGAGATTGTGGTCACTTTTGGATAACGATACGAGTGCTGTGACGGGTCAAGTCATGAGAACATACAATATTGGAGGACGAAGATGGCCGCATACCCTTCAGCGATCAGAATAAAGTCGGCCAAGCCATGAATGATGATCGTCCTGTTCACAGGGCTCCTCTCTATGACAGAAGGTAAGACGCTGAGGGCGGAAGGTGGACTACCGTCTCCGTGGGGGAAAACGTTAATATTAGAACACTCGGACCAGGAGACGTCGAGAGGTGCATGGATAGCCTGTTTGACGTCTGGGCGGTCGAAGTACAAAGGTGCAAGCTGAATTTGCATGAAGGAGCCTCTGTGTCGAAGTATGTAGTGAGATGGGGGTGATGCTTCTGGACTTGGTGACAACACTTACGGGAAGCCGAGTACATCCCATAGGACGGGGAACTAGACACAGTGCTAGTTGTAAAAAAAGTGATAGAAAACATGATAGAAAACTTGCAGTATCAAAGACACGATAGATGTTGAATGCAGGGTTTATTGTGAAAGCTGCTTCAAATATCTCATCCCATAAATCGCACCCACGAGGACCTGCCGAAGATCCTCCAGGAAGTGGGAACGGCCCTCGCCTAATACCAACTATGAATAACCACGAGATGGATAAAAAGGCACACAACGACTCACGGCGGAGGGAACCTGACGAACTTGTCCATGTAACCTGCGTAACCACATTGTGCTGCTCGTTGGTCAAGATGGTTCATGAAAGATTGGCTAAAACACATTTAAGAGACAGTCTAGGTAAAATCAGGAAACAGAAGGACGCACTTGAAGGCAAAGACGTGATCATATTTATGGACGAATGGAACTGCAGGAATCTGTTGCAGTATGGGTATGATTATTTCTGCAAATCTTGGCAGTTACACACCTGCTCTTGGACCACATCGTGACTAAGCGATGCTATATATAATTCAACATGAATGAGCGGGGTTCAGTCATAAAAACTAGCGCAATGACTTACGATCAGCAATCCAAATCCCTTGCAGATGAAGGTCCATCATATTGGGATGATCGTAAATGAAATTGGCGATATCTATGCGAGTAAAGCGTGTGAGATCCAGTTTATCAAGAGCGCAAATAGATACAGACGTGGAACGTATTGACCCGCATACTAGCAGAGAAAAGATCAAAAGATAGTCGTTCGGATAAGGCAGAAAACCTTACACTTTCTCCTGTCAGCCAGAGTTTCTTGCCCTTCAATTCCGAGAATATTTCAAGGAACTGCTGGAAAAAGCCGACCAATTGAGCAGCCAGGTCGGTTTCGTCCTAATATAGATTGAATAGATGTAAGTATATACTGTACAAGGGAACTTTGAGCAGGAATCTCACCCTGATGTTCGGGACACCTTGAGAAAAACCAGTGCCTACTGGTTGCTCCACCCAGAGCACGCTTGATAGGTTCGTCCAGCTGTTGACGTTAGGAATGGGCTTTGCAGTGCCGACACCCCATTGGAAGGGCTTTGGAGGATTGCGCTTCAGAATCGGCGATACAAAGAAGAGGGAATCAGTGTGAAGACCTACTCCGTTCTCTTGTAAGAACCCTTCCAAACCGCTGCAACCTGTCGAGGGATGAGAACCATAGAATAAATCAGGCCACTATCGAATCCTACCAGGACCGCCGTTTGTCCTACAATAGATTTACATTGTGACACGACTATCGATGGATGGAAGGGGGAACAACATACCAAAAGATAAGGTCATCGAGACTTCCTTCAGGGCCAGGAGGGAAAAGCCAGAAGAATAACTGAACGCTGACAGGTCAGAGAACCGTTCTTATGTTGGTGTACATGGACATATACATACCTTTCGCGTCTCGTTCGCGTTTCCACTAATGGGTATAAGCCCTGACCAACTGGGACCTACATCAAAATCTACTTCCGGGATGCTGGTTCCATCGACGAAAAATTCTGCACGTGTTGGATCAGTGTATTCTCCAAGGAGTAAGACAATGCTAGGACATACTTGATGCCGCAGGGTTTTTGAAAGTGATGTTCTTTACTCCTGGGGAGAGGCTACTGGTTAGAGTTTGTCGAGTGAATCTCTCTGCGGCCTGTGTTTGGTGCTTCGTGATATCAGCCTGGCTTATTCGTCTCGCGGACGACAAGCCTATGGCAGTGATAAGCGTCAGTAACGGTGTCGGACGCATTGATACGAAAAGCTTGGAGGTAAGAGAGGCGAGATTCGTTTGGAAAGAATTCAAACGGCCTTTATATCAGGGGATTGCGTATCTGGGGTTCTCACCAGGGTCAGGGTCAAATATCCGGTTGCTTATGCGAAATTAATGGTTTGACTGCATGGATCTGGGAGCATCGTGATGGCAAAGAGCTAATTTTGGGTGCGGTTTCCCATAAACCACAGGATCGTGGTTGTTCTTGCTATTGATTTGTGAATCAGGAACCTGATTTGAGATGCACACCACGATAGCATTTCTGCTAGTAAACTGCGGGCAATGCAGATGAAAATCTCTCAGGAATGACACCAGATGGGAACAAGTGATGGAACCGTAAGCGTCGGACTTAGAGCTTAGAGCCCTGCCTTGACGTTACCGTAAAAAACGGCGTTTACAAAGAGAGTTAGAAATCAGGGTATGGAAGCAGAAATTCAGCTGCTTGATGTGAGCTTGCATGGCAGGCCTACTGACGATCACCGGGGAGTTGCGTCGTGTCAAATCATGGATAGTGATGCTTTCATATTCCTGTTGATACAGTAGACGATCTAAGGAGTCTATCACGATATGAGTGAAGAAAATCTAAGATGGTGATATAAAGGGTAGAACGCATTCTCTAATGAAATAATCGTGAAATCTGTTATCTTTCGTTAGCTCCGGATGAAATGTGGTTACAAGGTGTAGGCCTTGGCGCAGGGCAACAATATCTGTGGCCTCGGCTTCTGAATTGTCGATGTCCAGGCCTGCGAGAGGTGGGACCACGTCTGGTGAAAGACGGGCGACGACTTGTATTGGCAATTCCCCGGATTTCAGAGGTAAGAGTGACAGTATGACCTGAGAACATGTTGTTTAAGACAGATCAACTCAGATGAGAACGCATGTCAGCTTACAGGAGCGCGTATGAACACGCCTGTGAAAGGTGAGTCCGGATCACGCAAACCATTTACCGTCAGGGGTGCCTCGAATGATTCTACCTGCATGATCATGAATAAAAACAAAAGAAAAAAAACTGTAGTAGATTTCACTTGCGATCCCCATCCATTTCTAGCGATGGATATCGATACACCACCGAGTAGGTCTTGGCCACCTTTCTTGAGCCCGATCGCCTTCTGCGATAACAGAATGGCACCAGCACAGGTTCCCCAAACTGGCTTGTTCCTTATAAAGGCTTGCAGTGGCTCCAATATACCAACCAGGCGAGCGAGAAGAGCGATTGTAGTAGATTCTTGATAATGAGAGTACTCAATAAAGGATAACATATCATCTGATGTAGCGCACCTCCTCCAGGAATTATGAGGGCGTCACAGAGCACGAGATCTTCGTTTGTTCGAACGAGAATAGGATTTAACTTGTGTTGGCAGGATAATTTCGAGAGTACTTGCTGATGTTCTACGAAAGCACCCTGTAAGGCTTTCAGATAGATTAAAAATTTTGTAACCTTATCTATGAGCTGGCAGTTTATAACATACCGAGCACACCTATCGTCACGGTCTTCAATGGCATGACTGGGTTTGACGATGAGATCATTGTAGAATACAGACCAGATAGAAGCAGAGAATCTTTCGCACTAAAGCGTTAGAGATACGATAGCCTTATGTCGGGACGCACGAGAGTCAGAGTCCGAGCGGAATTAAGGCCGAAAATTTAAATATTCTAGTCGAGACATGGTAAAGTAATTTTTTTTTTGTTGGAATCATATGAAGAGAATGCATGTGACGACAGTTATGCACTGGCACAGCCATCGTTAGTGACTCTTCCTGTAACCACCATCACCAACCATGTCTGACCTCGATGCTGATCTTTATGGCGGTAAGTACCCTTGCATTCAGCTAAAAAATCAGCTAACAGTTACTAGACCTCTACGGTAGTGACGAGCCCGATTTCTCTCTGGGCGAAAAAGAAAAAACGATACCGAGCCCTACAGCTCCTCCAGCGTCTACTTCAACAGCTGTTCCCGTCACCTCAAAAACGACACCCGTACCTTCACAGCCCGCATCAACAGAAGCACCAAAAACTGCTACGCTAACGACCTCCACTGTCACGCAGGTGACACCTGCTACCCAACCCCTATCTACAACCGTATCTGCTGCTGCACCGCAACAAATCCCAACATACGAGCAATCTTCGTCTGATTATGGCCTTGGTTCTCCTCTTCAGCGACCACAATCTAGTTTTCCCAATGCTCAGAACGCTGAACGTTCTGTGCGTCCATCAGAAATGAAAGACGAAGGGTGAGAATCTTTTCGATGCTGTTTCAATTCTTGTGTTGTTCTGTCCAGTGGAAAATCATGTTGGCATCGTCGGACTAGGTATCTCGAGTATAGCAACAGGCGTAGTCAGTCTCCAGGCCTTAGCTCTAGTCTCCGTACGCCTTCCCTACCACGTATGCTAAACTTAGCGCACCAGAGTAGCGTGCCCTTCCCTGTCTCGTTCTCTCACAATCCTGTTCTAGTCACACCGAGACTAATAGCAGTTCTTTTCTATATCACTCTCATCGCTCGCGCCATTTTAACTCAAATTATCGCTTTTGCCTGGAATCTACGTATATAGCAAAATGTTCATCGGCGGTCTCAATTGGGATACAACAGATGGTATATACCTTCCTACTCTCGACTCTGGCCTATGCCAGCTTACATGCATGTACTCAAATGTCCGTACTAGAATCACTTAGGAACTATTTCACCCAGTTCGGCAAAGTGGACGCGTGTACCATTATGCGTGATGCTGCTGGTCGATCGCGTTGTTTTGCATTCTTGACTTTTGACGATCCAGCCAGTGTGAATGCAGTCATGGTTCGAGAGCACTTTCTTGATGGTAAAATCGTGAGTAGTCGATGTTGTTTAGTATGTACGGACTTTCTTGTTAATAAATTCTGATCAGATTGATCCTAAACGTGCTATCCCTCGTCAAGAACATCAGAGAGCCACAAAATTGTTCATCGGTGGACTTGCTGGAAGTGTCACCTCTGAGTCCATGCGAGAGTTCTTTTCCCAGTTTGGGAAAGTGATAGATTCTACCGTCATGTTAGATCGCGAGACTGGTAGAAGTAAAGGATTTGGTTTTGTATCACTTGAAGATACGGATGTTCAACCGTTGCTTGGTTTCGGGAATCTTGAAATCGATGGCAAATTGGTATTTTTTTCCCTTGGCGCTCGAGTTTCAATGATACCTAATTTTGGTCTTAGATTGACGTTAAGCTCGCACAACCGCGGTATCAGCGTGACACTTTTGCTGAAGATGGTGATCAAAGCGTCGGCAACAACATGAGTGGGAACGCGGGATTCACTCGTCCTAGTGGTAACTTCAATGGTCAACAACAAGGCGGTTTCACTGCGAATAATCCAGTGGCTACCACCGCAGGAACACCCGGGAACACACCTTTTGATCCCCAAGCACTGGCTGCTCTTTACACTCGGATGTTCCAGATGGCTAGCGCAGGTACTATGAACCCCATGATGAATGGTATGAATCCCATGATGGGAGGTATGCGACCAGGCATGGGCATGGGTATGATGGGCATGGGCATGGGCGCTGGAGGAGGTATGAATATGCCTGCTATGGCTGGTGGTGGTGGTATGGCTGGTGGTGGTATGGCTGGTGGACCCATGGGAAGAGGAGCAGCTATGCAAGGTGGTATGGGAGGTACCATGGGACAAAATATTCCTCGTGGGCCTAGAGGAGCATCGAATGGTCCTCAAGGGATGGGCCCTGCTGGCGTTGGCCCTCAAAGAGCTGGTCAACGAGGACAGCACAATTATCATCCTTACGCTCGGTGATTTCGCAAGGTACTTTCGTGTGATTGCCCCGACGCGTTTTGTACTTAGAACAGGACTTGTAGCTCCCCCAATAAGTAGCTTGTTCGCATTCGATAGTTGCCTGAGCCTTTCGCTGTTGGCCCCAGCATTGACGTTTTGTTTATATTCGTGTATCTTACCTATTTCATGTACCTTACATAGCACACCGTATTTTGTCAGATCGCTGAGACTGTTGAAGGAGTACTAGAGTGTTTTTAGACCTAACTTAGTTTCATTCTCACTAGTACTCGATTATCTCTCATCTATGAGTGATCTGAGTATGGATTCGTACTATCAGAACAAGTATCTTGAAGTGTATCTAGATCTCAGAGTATGTGGTCTCTCCCTGACGAAGGACCGTCTGGCAATTCACTTTCTTTGTGATTCAGCTGAGGTAACAAATAACTTAGGCTTAAGTTGGGACATTAGCTGGAGCGCATCCAAACCATGCATGGATTACAGACTACTACTACTACAATGGATAAATTTGAAGTAGTAAGGAGCTCTGAGTCTCAGCCAAGTTGAGCCAGACCCTACGCTAGAGGGCAATTCGCGGCAACGTGATGAAAACTGGGTTGCTGCACACCACTGGATTTGAGAGCCAAGATAGGTCCATCGCAGCGACCTGGAGCTTTAAGGGGCCACGCTGCATCATGTACTGGCAAGGATGTTGCAGCCCATCTAAGAAATTGAACAAGCAAGCTGATTTTTTGCACGGGTGAAACTAAAAAAAAATACGATGGGTCTAGTCTCTGCAGCGATGGGTCACCACTGCCGGATGATTTCTTCAACCTTTCGATCTCTCTTCCCTTCCTCCCTCATATACTAGCATGTCTCGCCTTGCGAGTGGGAGGCTCGTTTGCTTTGGCCCGCTAGCCTCTCCAGTCTCACTACCTTTACGCCGTCCTCACTCCTTAATTGGTTCCTAATACTCTCTGTTCTCGAACTCGCCCACCCGCTGGCCGCTACGTCGCAGGTTCTCGATCACGGCAGAT
>CEMT01386899.1:0-23914 GCA_900068985.1 Pterula multifida
ATGACTAGGTGGGTTGATTGGAAAGACTGCGTGGTATATTTATTATATACATATAACACAATCCCCTTGGAAAACTGCTTGTTGAGGTCCTCGATGATGATTGAACTGTATCCCCGTCAACATGGACTCCGGAATTGATAAACTATGCAACTCACCTCATTACCGTCTTCCCAGCACCCGCTGAAAAAAGTGCTCGGGAGCTTGAAGCGATGATGTGTATTGCAAGTGGACTTACGGATGCCTTGACAAGCCAAATTTTTCACTCTTCCTGCTTTCCAGCGAATGTATGGTTCCGACTCAAGAAACCATTTTCCAGTTCCTGGTGTGCATAGAGAAAATGCATTATCATGAGGGATGCGGTAGTCCATTGACTTGGATCTGAAGAACTTGGTTATTTCCATCCGTTTGGCATCTTTATCTAAGGCTACATGCAAAGGAGAGCCCAAATCAGCTCAATAAGCTCAATCGCACAGGAGAAACTCACGCAAATGGTTTATGTATGTATTATTGGTCGTGTCAACTGTATTGATCTTGATGTTTGTGAGTACATCTCGTCCAACTAGAAAAACCGTGTCAACCTTGACTCAACAAATTCATCATGAGATCAGAACAGAAACGCACGTATATTTGCACCGCTAGCATCGATGTCCATTTCTATTTCAATGGCTTAATATCAGCGAAAGCGGACGTCCCAGTAACAAAGCAGTGAGAGTCAACTGTGAGGTGAACACGAGGCATACTTCCACAGCAGACGCCCTTCCTGACCCAGACAGGCGAAAGGCGAAAGTATGCTATTGTCGCATCAAGTGAATACCAACCTCTCATCATAAGCTCGTACGAGTAGAGGGCTATCCCAGATGAGTAGGGGTTGGTTCGACTAGCCCATCGACCATCGCGTGTGGTACCATGAAGACCTTCGACGACCAACCTGGTACCAAACCTTGCGCGTTCACGTTTAGCATAGTCATCCTCGTCGTTCGAAAGCTAGTCCCTCTTCTCGCCTGCAGATGTAGCGGAAATGCATTCACCGTATCAATGCCACACTCTGCGTGGCGGTCAAGGACAAACGTTGCTGCATTTGTCGGTCACAATAGTGGAGACACAGAGTCCTGAGTGCAAGTCGAGTAACACGATAATTTTGAGATTCTTTGATAAGTTAAATACACGACATTCGATGCCATTAACACAGCACTTGCTGTGCAGAGAATATTAGGCATTTACTTCTATCCACTTCACGTCCTCAGCAGCCTTGATATCCCATCCTGCCTTCAATTCAATCTTCTCGCCTTGCGCAAGCCCACCAAACCACTCAAACTTGCCCTCCTTCTCACCACCTACCCCTCCCTCAGCCTTCGACCACTTAACCTTCATACCATCAACACTGTCCGCTGCTTCAATCTTCTTTCCATCCAATGAGAACAACTCTCCTTCCTTCGCTTCCGCGAGACCAAGAGGTTTTCTGATTAGGACTCTTGCTTTGGAGTTACCTAAAACGTCTGCCTCTCCAGAGAGAGGATCTGTGACATCGACCATGGGCACAACTTCCTGAATGACGACATCTTTGAGCGCGAATGAATGCTTGTTGGTTACAGATATATTGACAGTGTAGGATGTGGTACGTTTGGCTTCGGAGAATGTGCTGGCCTTGATATCAGAGCGGGTGGCCTTGCGAGAGTACGTGATCTTCGTAGCAGGGTCGACGCCAAGTGTACAAGTAAATGTGTCTCCCGCTGGTACGTCCTGTACAAGGGGAGTCAAGACAAAGGGAAAGAGGTGTAATGCAAAGAAGCAAGCTTACATGAATAGATGTCCGTGAGACAAAGCTATCATCGAGAATAACCCCGACTGTGCCTGGAAGCAGCCTATACTCGCTAGTATTTTTGACCTCGCACTGTGTTTAGGAGGAGTAAGTCTAGAATGTGTAGAAAAATTGATCTTAGCCCACCTGAAGATAAACAACCGCTTCCACTCGAGGGACTGCGATGTACTTGATCTCAGATTCAAACTTGAGTTCAGAGATACTGACCATGTGGGCTATTCCATCGCTAGGAATAGTCGACTGCCCCTCGACAGAGTAAGAGACTGAGAGCGCAGAGTCTTTGACAACTGAGCCAGGAACCTGAGCCACCCCGTCCTCGAGAGACTGAGACCCTAGGTCTTCGAAGTCCTCGGCTTCGGCAGCGAAAGATGTCGAGCTGGAAGGACCACCGAATAGATTAAGACCAGAGGCACCTTCATCTCTGGCAGCGGCGCTCTTCTTTCTTTCCTCGAGGGGTTTCGCTGAACCAAAGAGCGTTGTCAACGGTGCAGCTGGCGGGGGTGGTGCAGCTGCACCTGGCGTTGCGAATGAGAATGTAGGTACTCGTGGTGGAGGATGCCTAGGTTGGACTCGGGGGGTTGGTCGGATCTTTATGGAAGGAAGCTCGGGAATCGTTGTATTCATTGAAGTATTCGATGTGCTCAGCGTAAGCTGGGCATCGTTCCAATCTTCGCCAGTGCTTTGTGTGATACGTGCCCGATAATTCAGTGTCACCGTGGATGAAGGCTTGCCATTCGACGTAGTTGCATGCAGTTCGTAGGTGGGTTGCCAAGACGCATTAGTCACGACTGAAAGTTTATGGGAGTGGAATCAGATACGGGGTAATCTATAACACACAAGATTAACACGTACTATAGGTCAGTTTGAGGTCGATATTTGTGTTCTTGTCTGCCGCAATCACAATGGTCACCTCGCCATTGGGACGGGGCCCCTTCTTTGAACTTGACTTATCATCCTCTGCTTGAATCTGTTTGTCAATTCTTTTCAGATCTTCATCGAGTTTCGCCACTGCGCTCAGGTTCTTCTTGCTATGCTGACCAAAAGTATTTAGAAAAGACTGGATGTCATCAGGGGAGATATGTTCTCCAGTGAGAGTACGGGAATACTCGTAGAGGATTTTGGATTCATTGGTCAGAGATTCCCGTTCCTTGACAATTTGCTCTCTTTTAGAACGCAGTCCAGCAATAACTTCAGAGCTATCGGTTGGGCTTGGTCGTTTCCTATCATTGAGGAGGCACACGACATCGTGGAGATGAGCGCTGCCTAATCCAGAGACTCGGATGGACCGAGTGTCGATGGTTCCCGGTAAGGATTTGATTTCAATCTTATTGTGGCCAGCCTAAAGTAAGTAACATGAGCATAATGTATTTCTGTGAGTAACGGTTTTATGAAGGGCATACCTTGAGCTGCAGCGGGAAAAGCCTGACAATTTCAGCTTTGAAAGACTTGTAAACGGTGACAGAGTGTATGGGGTAGTCTGGTGAGTCAATTTGGAGGGCCATGATGATGGTCGTCGACAAGTCGCAGTTATTGTCCCCAGTCAGACATAGTATGATGTGATACATATCATTTTGCATGACTGGAACTGGATTGAATTTGAATTGACGGATATACTTTTTTCTAATCGTCCCTCCAATTCGTACGCAAGTTCAACAACGATCAGTATTTCGGCCTCCAAGCAAGGATAACATCAAAGGGATTGAAAGAAATGTAATTTGTATGCTGATAGTGATTAGACACGGAAAAAACGCGTACATGAAGGTGATGGATCTATTCGGAGATAAAGTCGTCACGTTCTCTTATTCTTCTTTGTATGCTAACTACGACTAGTAGAGGACTGGTCCAACTGGCAATACATTTTCCTTCTCCAATCGTTCACGCAATATCTATGGATACCCTCTCTAATCCAGCATCTCACCTTCTTTCTCGACAGAGCGAAAGCAACCCCTCAGTTCAATTAATTGAACTCCCTGAATCTGTTGTCAAACACGAAGGGGTACCAGAAAATCTGTTAGATACACCTCGACGCTCTACGCGAATAAGCAGTAAGAAAATAGAGGTACAAACTCCGGATCCAAGCACTAGCATTTTAAAACGACGCGCTTCTTCCTTATCATCGTTGTCCTCCAATGACTCGGTTTACTCTGACGCTGGACCACCTAGCAGAGCCGTATTACGGAAGCAGTTTACTAAACGTGTTAAAGTCGAGAAGACAGAAGAGGTACATTATTCAAATCCCCTTGCAACGCGTATCTAAGCGAATTCAGGCAGTGTCTGTCCTAACGTCCACCACGACAAAACTGAAAAAACTTCCTGGTAAGAAAGCTCCAGCAAAACCCAAAGGAGTCAAGCACGCACTAGAAAATCCACATCCTCCTCCAAATGGATGGCGAGAAGTTTACAAGACTATTCGTGAATATAGATTTCGCATGTTAGGTGTTCCTGTAGATACTATGGGTTGTCACACCGCGTATGTTTGATTGTTGCTAGTTTCTCATTGGTCTGGATAACTGATAAATTCTATCTAGAAATTGGAAAGAAACGACAGAAAAAGTTTGTTCTCTTGTTTGGACTTCTACCATGATGTCTTATACCCGTGTCACAGAATAAACGATTTATCACACTCGTCTCCCTTATGTTATCACCCCAAACTACAGACGAATGCTGCAACAGAGCGGTCGAACAGCTTCAGAAGGAGTTAGGCGGCACTGTATCTCTCGAGAAGATCTTAGCTACGAGTGAAGACCGGATATATTCGGCTGTTAGACCTGCTGGATTCCGTAAGAAAGCTACGTATGTTGGTTCTGATTTTCTAGAAATCTCTGCCCGATGATTCTTCTCATTCTACCTTGGTAAAACCAGATTTCTGAAAGAGACCGCAGAAATTCTGCGAGACAAGTTCGATTCAGATGTTCCCAAAACTGTGGAGGACCTCTGCACCCTTAGAGGTGTGAGAGAAAAGATCGCGTTCTTGACATTGCAAGTAGCCTGGGGGATGTCGGTATCGTCTGTTTAAACCTATGTATCTTCGCATGCTGAAAAATCTATACCCAGAAATACAGGAATAGGAGTTGATACTCATGTCCATAGGATAACAAACCGATTAGGGTGGCATAAACCACCTACCAAGGACCCAGAGGAAACCAGGTTTGAACCTTCTCACCTTCATCGTAACGTCATTTCTCACTTACACCAGGCTGAATCTACAATCTTGGCTTCCCAAAGAACTATACCGAGATATCAACACAGTGCTTGTCGGCTATGGCCAGGTGCTTTTCTTTTCCCTCTCCACTTTTTCCCTATCGTAATCTCGTACTAAAACACCTACTCAAAGATGCTCTGCCTCCCTAAAAATCCACGATGTAATTTGTGCCCTGTATCCCATCTGTGTCCAAGCTCCCGAAAGGTCCCTGAGAAAGAGAAGAAACCCGGTAAGGAAATCAAAGTTGCTGGTCCAAAGGTGGAGGTGAGCTTCGAGGCGATTTTGCAGGAAGCAGGCGAGTCTGTAGGCAAACCGTTTCCACCTAGGCATGATCCTATCGCTGCTGCCAAGGCAAGGGCGAAGGTGGTGCCGAAGATGGAGGAGTGGTGAGGAACTAGGCTGCAACCAGATCGGTTCTCATTCTTGCGTCTGGCTGGACAACAGGTTACTAACATACCTACCAACTTGGTTCTAATAACAGCGATTACCTGGTTGAATTGAGATTCCAAAACACTACGGCGATAGATTTGCTCTTCTTGTTCCAAGTGAGACAACACACTTCGTGTCAAATCCTGGGCCGAGAAAAACTCATGCCATGCCATGCCATAGGAAACAAGCACCAACAAGCCTAGGTTTATTGGCATGCTTTCTTTGTGAGAGGGCTTACTGGAACTGGTAAAAACAATATTGTATACTGTGTTCCTTCGTGTTTGTCAAGAACTCTGCAAATCCTTCAACTTGAGCATATCCTAGGCCTCTACACCATTTTCTGCTTCAGCCCACTACACCAGATCTAAATCAAGGAAAGACCAGAGCATTGTTTCGAACTGCAACTTTATCATGGTTTATATTTGACATGAACTCCATACCGCCATGAATCAAACTCAAGCATAATTACATATATTTATTAAGCAGCAGATACCGTCATCACGAGCCCGAGAGGCCTTATGCATTACATATGGACCAGATGAAGTCCACTCTAAGCGCAACTCACAGCGTTTTCCTTCCATCACGCCTCTGGTGGCTATCGTCCATCGCGCTGTCCCAAAAGTTCCTTTCTAGCCAAGTACACTGATCCCATACTTGTCGCCACTGTTCCAGCCTCGCAGGCGAGGGAGGATCCTGTTCTGCCATATTCTCGATCGTTTCTGGGAGATCAATGACATTCATGCGAAGGAACAGTCAGTCCATGATATATACACTTACCAAGACCCAGCTTGACTGCCTTCTGGTACATTTCTCCTGAATAATCTTCGATCCATTCTCGGTATGGATTACCTTCCAGACGGATGGGACTATCAGGATTCTCAGATTGCTTCTTGAGATACAAGCCCACTTCCCCATAGCCCAATAAGCATGCTAGCACTGCTACAAGCAGAAGCGCGGTATCGCCTATAAACGAGTGTCTTAAAAAGCGAAGCACTGGACGACAAGGCAAAATGGCTAATCAAACCTCGCATTCCTGCTTCCATCAGATAACATCCGTAGGCCATAGTAGCGGTGGATTCGTTAGCAGATTGAAGTTCTTCTACGGATACACCAAATCGTTCGCAGAAAGAGGTGTGCGTGGCGGTTTCTTGGATAATGTTGTTGATAGTCTGCATAGCCGATCGAATAGCAGAGAATGAATGCGATTTTGCTGCTAGAAGGCTGTTATGAGAGAAATAAGTCCGGGTGGACGAATGAGAAAAAAAAATGAGGCTGGCCTATAGGCACGAGCATAGTATTTCAGGTAATGATAGTCGTCGCTGGATATAAGACATGAGTATGTGAGGAGTTAGTCACTCAGAACCGGCGTACATGAGGAAACGAACAAAATTTTCTTTGGGGAGGACACCTTCACCAAGTAGTCTGGTGAAGCGATGCTCGACGTAATCCTTCCACAGAGAAAGATTACTCTGTATTAAATATTTTGTGGTCGGATAAGGTGATTCAGGTCTCGGCCTACACTGAAGAATCAGGAATAGCTGAGTACGTGTCTAGTTTTAGTACGGCTGGCCTTGGAAGAGGACGCTTCAGGATACCATGCATATGGTTCAGAGGGCCATTCCCATTTCCCATCGGAAAGGCGAAGACGATGCCATCATGGGTGTAGGAAGATGCCAGGTCCACGGCAGTGCACACTGCACATAGCCATCAGTACTGGGAATCCAATGCGACCACTACAGCGACGAGACGAGAACGTACAATCGGCACCTAAGGCCAAGTAGCTTGCTATTGCTGCGCTCAGAGTACAGCCTGTCCCGTGCGTGCTCGTCGATTCTATGTGAGGCTTCACGAAAATGGTCGTAGTCTGACTTGAGGATTGATAAAGAATATCAACGACAAGTTCTGTTGATGCTTTTGTATTCACTCGCAAAATTTCCATGTCCTCACCCAGAAGGATTTCGGACTTGTGCTGAACTTCCGGGTGCTTCTTCAGAAGTTGTTCCACGTCGTCTAAAGAAGCAGTGATATGGCCACCTTTGACAAGTACCGCTTGCGGACCAATCGCCGCAAGCAATTTAGCAGCTTCGTAGATGTCCTGGATGTTTTCAAATCGTCGGGTTTGATGGGAAATTCTGGATAAAATTAGCTCAGCTTCGGCTTTGTTGGGAGTTATCAGGGTAGCGATGGGAAGTAATTCGTCAATCATGACATCAACAGCCGCAGGGTCGAGCAAGGCATGGCCAGAGGTGGATACTGAAACTGGATCAACTATCAAAGGCGGCAATACGCTGGACTCATAGTTTCGTCTCAAAGCCCGAACAGTAGCCCCGACATTATCGGGATCGAGTAGCATGCCAGTCTTTATAGCGCGTATAGGTGTGTCCGTGGCAACAGAGTCAATCTATGTCCAGGACGCTGAGATGACAGAGAAATTTATCCAGCAAGGTTCAATACACACCTGTTTCTCCACAAATTCTGGTGGGATTGGGTGTATACCTTGGACGCCTGTGGTGTTTTGAGCTGTTAAAGCGGTTATAACACTAGTTCCATGACAACGAAGGGCAGTGAACGTTTTCAGATCAGCCTGATTGCAGAACCAAGATAAAATCAATACATAATTAATGATTGTGATGAAGGAGAATGGTTACCTGAATGCCAGCGCCACCTGAAGAGTCGCTTCCAGCAATCGTCAGAACGGCAGGGTAGTTAGGAGTGCCGTGCAAAGCCTGATGCGCTATGAGTTCAGAGGTTAAGGAAGATGTTTGAGCTTTGCTTCGTAGTATCGTACCACCCTGGTTTACAACGTCCACAGAATGGTGAATTTCTGAGGGTGAATTGGTGTCCATCATAGCCATAAATGATAATCTTCCAAGGAGTCGACGTCAGTGATAAAATGTCTTGTTTTTCCTTCCTGAGTGATAGGAAGGAATCAATCTGTCTGCAGAGATCTTGAGGTTGTATAGGATTTGTCCCTTTGCAGCGGGCCGATGGTACAAAATAGAACAGAACGCGTTTGTGGCAAATCATGTGACATAATTTGTTTCTAAAACGCGTTGCCTTCGGCGCTTGCGGCCTGTCTACTTCTCCTTCCACTTCGTCGACTGCGATACAACTTGAATCCTTCATCCCTCCTTTACTTAGTTCTCTACATATACAAGCTCAGTGCACCACTCACTAAGATCCTTCGAGCAGATGGTTCAGGCAACATGTTCCATCTGCTATGTCGACTGCGAGTTTGAACAGTTCCGCTTCTCCGTATGTGGTGAGTGGACTTGTGAAGACTTAACTCTTGTTATAATCAACTCTCTCAAAAGGTCATGGATTCTGCGAGGACTGTGTACTACGGATTAAAAATCAATGCCCGTCATGTAGAGAACGTGTGGACCCCAAGTACGGCTACTTCCAGCTCTTTGCCCCAAGCATCGTAGAAGTTGGAACACGGAGCAGAGCGGATGATATTGAACAAATAACTCAGGTCCTAGAAGAGGAACATCTCCGTCCAGGTGCCCTCAAGAAAGCCTTTGCTTCTTTATGCAATGTCGTGAAGGCCTGTCCTGGTCTTGACGAGCAATTGACTGTACGTTTCATATACCATATCTCTCAATAAATTCGGCCTGATTGTTTTTAGGCACACTTTCTCGAATCCGCTCATAGACTAGAAGACAGTTTTCCACAGCATACTGAATCAGGCTCCATAGTTCGGGAAAACCAACCTCCCAAGTCGTCAGCGAGGCAGAAAGATCAGGACCCTGAAATTAAAAAACTATATCGGGATCGGGAGAAGTATCGGAAACTCGGAATAGAGTTCCACCAACAGAAGTCCGTACTACAGAGGGTAATTCGAGAACTCAATCAAGTTAAAGAACAATACCACGACATCTGTTTACGAAATCGGCAATTGCTTGAAACCAATCTTCAGCTAAAGAATGACAGTCAAGAGCGGCAAAAATCCCTAGAGGCGCAGGTAATTGCTCTCTTGCCCGCGCAGTTGCCAGGCGACTAACAGAAAACCAGGTGAACTTGTATAAACGCAAGGCAAAGGAACTTGCTAGACAAGCAAAGAAGAAGTCCAAACCGGAAGAACTGGATGACTCCTTCGTCGTAGAACTTCCATCCACCTCTGAACACTGACCAGGCTTTCGTGCTACACATTATACAGCCTTCTTAGACTTCTTTGGGCTCTCTGAACCATGTGTCCTCTTTTTCTTCTTCTTTGGCGCCTCTTCATCTACATCCATGGTAGTATCATCCCCATCAACAGTCCAGACAGGCGTCGTGGAGCCGTAAGGGATGAAACGGTGTTTTAACATCTCCGGTGGATATGACGGTCTTGGAGGATTTTGATACGTGGTTGGCGGGGCGTTTTCAGCAGGTGTAGGTAACGGTGGTTGAGCTGATAGAACGATGTGACGCGCGATTGGTTTGGGAGCTAGAGAGCCGTAGTGAGTAGGAGTCATTTCATCAGTCGAGAGAATAGAGCACCCTTGTACATCATTCCTTTGGTCTTTCTTGGTACAAGGACAGAAAGAGACTTCATCTCCTCACTAGTAAGTTCTTGATCATCGTCACCGAGTGACCAGACGTCATACGACGTGTGTTTTCGACTGAGAGATCCTACTTTCGTTGTTTTCGATGTGGAAGCTGGCGCATTTAGAACCATGCCATCAAGATACCGGTTCTTCAACTGGATAGACCAAGAAACCCCATTACGCATCGCCTTAGTACGTAGCAGGAAGGTAGCTCACCCCCTCAGGAACACGAATGAGCCATATTTCATTGTCAGGATCAGCATTTATAGTATCCCAGTCAAATTCTTCAGAAGTGACATGGTCATGATCTAGTAATTTCGCTCCTGGTGGCGGTTGGTAATCCCAATCTGAATTATCATCAGACTTCTTTTTGGATGGCTTATGCCGAGTAGAGGGAGTATCCGTGTCTGAAGACGAGGACGAGGGAGAGGACGAAGCAGATCGAGACATGTTGGAAGAAAGATACGGACCAAGCGGGCCGGTGGTTGCCGAGTAGTGCTCTGACAGAGCCTGATCAGTGTGACAACGAGTGACACTAGCGCTGTGGCAGTTTTTTTGCAGATGTGAAATTTTGAGTCCCAATCTTTTCACTGGCAATGCTATATCTTGTCTCTCTTATTAAATTTCTCCCAAGTAACAGCACAAGAACCGAGACTCGATGACTCCAAAGCTACAGTACGATGCCGAAGAGCATAGAGGGCATAGAAGAAGCCTTTCGAAGCCGCTTTCCTTGAAACAGTTTGAATTGATGGTATTTAATAGTATCCATTGTCAACGCCTTGCAAGCTGTGGTACTCCAAGATTTGTATTGAGATCTGGGGTTGAAGGGGAGATTATAATCAAGAATGAAAGATCTTTGCCCCCACACACTCATATATAGTACCTACTGTATCTCGGTAAACTACAATATTCTGCCACCATAAGTCATGTTACACATGGAAGCACAAATTGTGGCAACAGTGAAATATTCTTTCCTAATATTCCTTGCCCTCTCGAGCAGTTATATATTTCCATTGAATTCCAGTATCGGGTTAGATTCTGTCTGGTGTTTAACTAATGAGGGACAGTCGCCCAATGTATATGAACATTCAAGCTCCTCATTAGAGGATGCCTGAGCTCGATTTCGATGTACAAACTACCGCCTTCGTAATGGTGCAGAACTGGAGATCACACGGGGAAAAAATTGGTACAGTACACCTCGTCGGTGACTCCGGAAAAGTGGTATACGTCATATGAGGGAGCATGAGCCTTACAGGGTATCACTGGCTACGAATGCAGTGGTGACAGTGCAACAACGAGGACTCTGTCTTATGATTGCATCCGCCATAATCCAATCCAGGAGATCGATAGATCGATTAGGAAGTAGGACTGTAAACAAGAGCTGAGTGTAGGTGGCAATACAGGGTCAAGTGAAATAAAAAGGAATAAAGTATGCATAACCAATAAAACAATCATGCTCATCCAACATCCATTTCATCCCCCCTCGCTTTCCGCTTTCCCTTGTTTTCTCCAGTCACAACATGTGCAGCAGTCGATGAAGGAGCTATTGTTGATGCCCCAGCTCCTTCAGCAGAAAGCGCACGCTTCACTTCCTCATCTATCCCTTCGAACACGCTCTTTTGTGGAAATCCCCAAATCCTACCGGGGCACTCCTGCTCCTTCTCCTCGAACACGGAGCCAACAGACTCGACCCACTTTTGCCGAGTCTCAACCAGATGCTTCAAATGGTCAGATACAACGAGACGATTGTCTTCGTCTGGGCCTAATCCATGAGCTGCGGGGCATGGAGGAAGAGAAGATATCGGCACTGTCCCGTTCATGATCCTAGCATTGGTTCTTGCGCCACAAGGGGCCCCACTGTCGCCAATGCTTCCACTGCTACTGCTGAGTTGTACACCACCATCCTTAGTAGCTTTCTTCTTCTTCTCAAGCTTGGGTGAATCCTTGCGCTGGAGCTTAGTGTACGTGTTGACAATGTTCTTGTCGATGGCATCGCGTAGCTCGATGTATTCTTGGTATCCCAGTCTGTCACGAGCAATAGCAGCAAGGCGTTCACGCCGCTTCTTGTTGGTGAGCATAACAACCTTGAGCTCCTGTTGCGCATGCCGTAGAGCTGTAGCGATAGGATCATCGACTTTCTCCGAGAAATCAGGCTAGAGTACTCCAATTTGAAAATCTGTCTTATGTTGAGAAATATGAATATAAGCTTACCGGCCCGTCTATGAGTCCATAAGCACGCATTGTATCTCTAATTCTCGTCTCCAAATCCTGCACATTCATCCTTTCCTTCCTAGCCGCTGCAGCCGCACCATTTCCACCAGGTCTGCCCTCCATCGCATCTTCAGCCGCTTTCACACCCTTCCACTCTGAATCAGCTATTGGCAACAGGGCACTAATCACTCGTTCCGTCAACGGCCCATGACCCTTCTCCTCTGTCCACAGCTCATCGTCTGCCAACTGCGAGGGGTCCCACTTAGGCGTTGGCGCAGAGACTGCGCCCCCAGGTCCCTTGTAACCGACGGGCGTAAAGCCCGGCATCGGTCCGTTGTAGAGCGCCATATCTTCTTCTGCCCATGTTTCGGTATAATGTTTACCGAGCTTAGGCATAACAAAAAGCTCGACTTCATCAGGGACGTACTCCAGAAAGCCGATATCCTCCTCTTTGATGGGCCGTATCCAGGGTTCAACGGAGCTATAGAAGGTACTGACCAGGACTTGATTTGGTGGCGGTTTGGATTTGCTGAAATCTTCTTTGACATCCACTGCTTTGCTAGGCCCTGGTGTAGGTGGTGGAGCGGGTATAGGTCTTGGAGGGAGATGATCAGTCTGAGGGGGTACAGTGAAATCAGGGCCTGCGAGAGGCTAGCAATCGTGCATGAGGACAGTGTCTTTCTGACATGTAGGCAATGACCATACTTTTGGATGAGGGGGTATACTCGAATGAGTTTTTACAACTTTATTGAGAACAGGCAATGTACTTGGCTGAGGTGGTGGTGGAGGTCTCCGAGAGTCTGTATTGGCAATCGTCAGTGGCGCAATCCCCTTATCTGGAAATTGAGAATCGAGAATACCAGTATCAGTGTCGCTTTCATCAGCTTCTCGCTTCCGCTTTTTCTTCTTCTTCGATTCGTCGTGAAGACTATGATCCAGACGATAAGTTCAATGCAGAATCCTGGCTTTCTTTTGAACGTACGATTTCCGGGGGTCACTTGAATGTCTCCCGTTGCCCACCTGCAGTGAGCTCGCTCGTTGTGAATTTGTGTATGGGGAACTGGAGTGTTTCGAATCGTCTCCGGCGGGTATTGGTGAGACTGCATACAGCCGTTCAGTGATCGTCGAACTTCATTTCAAGCGTACCGGAATAGAACATACATTCATGCTCCCGTTTAATCTTTTCAGTTACCTTCGCTTTGCCTTTCTCCTTCTCTCTCATCCGCCTCATAGATTCATCAATCGTCTTCAAGTCCTCCCCGACCTTCTTAGCGCGCTCCAGAGATTTCTGACGCAAAAGTTTGAGCTCGGCTTGTAAGGCCTCAAGTTCATCCGTCGGAGGGAGGGCATCCGGAGGGTTTCTGAACAAAGAAGAGGCAATCGGCTCCGGTACTTTGTAGTGAACGAGGGTAGAGGGGGACATGACATCAAATATGTTCCGGATGACCAGACTAGCTGGGAAGATACAGATTCCAGAGGTTGAACACAAGAGTTCCAGATCAACAGAAGTATCTTGCCGCTAGAGCTGCTTGAAGGGCCGCGAAGGGCGGAATAAAGAAGGCCAAGCTCGGGCCAGGTAGTGGTCTCGTCGAGGATCCCAGTTGTATCAAGTCACGCGAAGGGTGAATAGAGGTCACGTGCGAATGAGCAGAATGATAGTAGGACCATGAAATCTGGGATTTCAAGATTCAATATTGAAATATTTTCATTAAAGATTCTCTTAAACTTGTAGATTGTTTAAAATTTATTCTATTGGAACTAGTATACCACAGAAATTACTCATGTTTTATGGAAAACAATAAAACATTTTGGAGTTCTACGCAGTGGCAGTGAAGCTGACTAATCTTTGAGCTCGAGCAGAAGCCACCCGAGGCAGAAAAGCACTCATCTCATGACAGCCACAGGAACTCCAAAATCTTAGACTTTTCCCTGATGCCACCTAAATTGGACTGCACCAACGACATAGAATTTCGGTCTTTGCAGGAAGAGTCTAATGGGTATTCTGTTGGAAATGGCTCAACGATGATTCATCAATACGACTCTGACGACGACGATATTTCTGTGGACCATGATGAAGGTGGTAGAGCCTTACTCTCACCTCGCCCGCGGGACAGAGAGAGACATATTGATAGAAACCCCTCTACATTATGGGAGAAAACAAAGGATATCGTGTTAGAAGTCAGTAATATCTCTATGTTTGTGCTATTATACTTACCCATGAGTATTGCCCAGGCAGCACCTACGTTATTATTGACTACAATATCTCTCACCTTTACGGGTGAACTTCTAGATAAAGTCTCGGTACGTCTTGTGCTTGTGATCATCTCTAGGTCTATCCAGGCGTTGAATTAAAACCAAGCCATTTATTCTAGCATTGGAGAGCAATGCAACAAGTTGACCAACTTATCATGATTATACCCGTTGTCCTCAATCTCAAGGGCAATCTTGAAATGAATCTTTCTGCACGTCTTGGAACTGCTGCAAATGTAGGCGAATTGGATGAACCCAAGACAAGAAAATCTATAATTCTCGGAAATTTGTCGTTACTCCAAGCACAGGCGGCTGTGGTGTCTTTCGTGGCTGCTTGTGTCGCGTTTATCTTAGGGTTGATTATTCCTCGACTCCCACCCCCAAAAGACATGACAGTTTCATCCAGAAGCGACGGTCACTGGACCCTACCGCGCAAGCCAATCCCGAAAATACCTGCTGGAACCAGAAAATCGGGTCTGGCCGAGTAAGTAGTCACTTTAGGTTTCGTCTTGTATCTTATGTTCTCTGCCAGATTTATTCTCGTCTGCGCAACATCAATGTCGGCCGCTTGCCTCTCCAGCCTACTTTTAGGATCTTTTATGTGCTTTCTAATTGTCCTCTGTCGCATATTGGGTCGAGACCCAGGTGATCTATTGACGCTATCGCCCCGTATTGTTCATCTATTGAGTTGGTCTCTCCATTAGATAATATTGCTCCTCCAATAGCCTCCTGTCTTGGCGACCTCGTCACCCTCATACTCATTGGGCTGGTCTCAATGGCGCTCATAAACTTCCTTCACACCCCGATACCCTTAATACTGGCCTGTCTTGTTATTGCTTTCGCTATTTTCTCCACTATATCAGTGAGGAAAAATTCTCATGTTCGCAACCTAGTCTTCGAGGGTTGGACACCTCTGTTTGGGGCTATGATCATCAGCAGTGGGACTGGAATTGTTTTAGATTTATTCGTTAGTCGATATCAAGGCTTTGCATTGCTCGCAATTGTCATAAGCGGTACTTGCACATTCAAGTTCTGTCCTATCTTAGTCATGAGCTGACATCGTACGTACAGGTCTTCCAGGGGCTGTGGGCTCGATCTTGATCTCTCGCCTATCTACCGCACTGCACGCAGCTGCTCTAGCATCGGGATCCAAACCCCCTCCTGGGATGCACGAAGCAAGTCCTCGACTTGTCATGATCACTCTTATGATTATCACTCTACCCATTGAGATCATCTTTCTGAGCATCTTACGAGGACTAGGGTGGTTACGGATGCCATTCTTATTCGTGATATTCTCTGTACTATTCTTTTGTTGTGCTGTAAGAATCGCTTCAAGTTTCTTCACTCTCTTTCCTGCTGACATAGGGTCTACTTCCAGGTTTCCGTATCTTTATTTATCGCTAGATTGCTCACCAATTTTCTGTGGTCGAGAAACAAAGATCCGGACATGTACGCTCTACCTATCCACTCTGCCCTTATGGATCTCGTCGGGCAACTCTTACTGGTCCTTTGTTTCGAAATTGTCTCTCTGTTTGGTATACAATTAACAGTGAAGGAATAGCTTCACAGCATTTTGTCTGGATCGTCACAACATTCACAAACTATAAGTATGGATGAACGGGCAGGCTTTCTAGCTCTGCATTGGACTCACAGATACTTAGTGTACAGCATTACAGTAATAAAATCACTGGTTTCTGCCTTGGAAGACAACCCCAATAAAGTTGTATGTACACTTCTAAGTATATGAATTACAGGAAAGTATTATAATTTATCTCATATATACACTTCTCATATCCAACTTGGCATAACATGGGAGGATCGTCAAACCCCTGGTACTTCAAGACTCTCGTCGTGCAAGCCGCGCATAGAAGAACAGTGGGGAGATTGCTTCAAGCACGATATACAGCGCAAAGACATGGTGGCTGTTATACAACCCAGCTCTGGGTATGACGAGAGCTAGAAGGCTCCGGCTCCGAGAACACACTCCTCCGACTTTCTCGTTTTACAGACTTTCTTCTTCCTTCCACGTTCACCCACTTAGAAGCTCCGGGTATATACTCGCTATCCGCATCAGCACCATCGCTCGTCTCGGATGCATCAAAGTCATCATCATCCGACTCGAATCTGCGTCGATCTGGCTTGCTGTCAGTGCTGCGTGGGCGAGGTGGCTGTGAGGAATCCTCGGCAGCGAGAGCAGTGGCCCTTTCTTTTGAGGATGTCGATGTTCGCTTCTTGATCACGGAGACATATCCCTCGGGTTTACGCATTTTCCTGCACATGAATTCATTTACATGCCATCAAAGAACGAAAAGAGAGGAAACATACGTATTGAGCTTGGGTTCTGCGTAATTCACGCTCTTTCTCGTGCGCTTTTCCCTACTAGCTGCTGCGTCCAGGTCGAATACAGGGGGCGGGCTGGAGGATCGCCGTGGAGTGGGCAGTTGAGCGACGATTGTTCGAATATCAGGAGGTGGGGTGGTTAAACTCTCTCTTTTGGGTGGCAGGGGCTCTGCAAGTACTGAATCAGGACGCGTGGGATCTGGATGGAGATTCAAGCGAGGTCAATGAGTAACAGAAGAATATTATAGATCGTACGGGAGCATACCCGTTATTAAAGGATCTTCTGGAGTTCGACTTCTAGGGGAATTGGTGACATCTTGTAACCTAGATTTACGATGAGTCACGGAGCTGCTACTTTCGCTGCCATCACTATCTTCTCGTCTTCTCTTCTTGTCCATCTTTTTCAGATTATCTGTGACAATCGTCAAGGATTCTCGAGGCGGTTGCTTAGCTTTCATTGCTTCTTTTCTGGATATGGGATGTCCGATGGGAATAGGGTCTGGAATTAAATCCTCTGGCACTTCAGAGGGATGTTCTTCATCCTCGTCGGGAACAATGTTTTTCCTAATGGGTGAGCCAAATGCTGGGCTTGGGGGCCGCTCTACTTCTCTTTGCACTTGTACAGTGCCACTCTGCCTTCTAGAGGGCTTCCTCTTGGTGGATCCCATGTCAACTTCAAGCTGAATAGGAACTGGGACGATCGAAGGCGGGGTCGGTAACGGAGGGGGAGATAACGCGCGGGAGGGTAAAGGCAATTTGGAAGTAGATGACCGAGGCTTGTGTTTAATCGATGACGACTTGTGCTTCTGAACTCGAGGGCTTGGAGGTTCGGAAGAGGTCTCATCGTCTTCGTTGATACCAGGTATTGTGGGTGCACGTGAGAGTCTGTTCAGGTTAGGTGTCGCATTGGGATCAGGATTAGGTGCAGGACGTGTGGCTCTGGGTATAGCAACAGAAGGTGGTGATTCGAGCCGTTCGTGTGGTATATTCATAGAGTGACGTAGAAAGCTGAAGTGTTTAGTCAAACTGAGGGTCTGTTCAACCAAGTCGATGACATTGAGGACATGGCAGTTGCAAGAAAAGGATAAGAATAACGCACAGCTGTTTCCGCCTCCTCCATAATTCTCCTTGACTTTTCCCTCTCGCGCTTGAGCTGGGACGTGAGAGCAATTTCCGAAGCTCGTAATCGCAGGTTCTCGGTGTAGAGTGTAGATATTTGTGCATTCAACTCTTCGATTCGAGCACTGAGCGTAGAGTTTAGCCTAGAGAATTCGATTAGCACTCCTCATGATACTCATAACGGCTGATGTAGTCGAAGAAACTGTACTTGGTTATCTGCTTGTTGGCCATTAAAAATCGCTTCTTAACTAGTACCCAAAATAATGCATGAATGAACCCGAATTGCTATCAGCGAAAAGCGGTGCACATACAGTTCTCGAACTCAAAAAGAGCGTCATTTTGCCTGATATTGAGAGAGTTTCGCGACTCTCTCCTGCTCATCGTGGACCTGAGCAATGGTAAGGGAAGAAATGAGTTTGAAACCGGTGGATCACAGTGGACTAAAACAAGCGCCCACGTGCATCGTTCATGATCAATCACGTCTCTGATCTTCTCACAACACTTGACAATGAAAAGGTGCGAGCTATTGAACTAAACCAAGATACATAGATTTGTACAGCCTGAACAAACTTAATCTACAGTGAAACACGCCTCAGAAATCGTGTTCTTAATCCTCCAACTCTGTTGCTGATACATTAGAAGTACGCCGCCGCATTGGGAGGACTGGCACATCCTCCAAGACTGCCCAAGCAAGTTATCCCTCTCAGTAACCCAGGAATGAGACGCAGAAGAGGGAACTCTCACATGTTCAATGGCCATGATGAGAAGAAAAACGTGTATCGACCTGTTTCTGCGCAAACTTCCGAAAGCTTCTCAAGGTCAAACATTTCGCCTGCCGGCATGGCCTCAGTTTATCAGCCGGAGAAGCTACAGCAAGATAAGACTTACCTATGGGCATTCCCCAAAGTCTGGTGGCAATGAGGTATTCAGATGGCGATCCGTGAGAACGTTCGCGGGAAGGCCTGAACTTTGTACTCACCCTAGAATAGTCTAGTTGTAGCAAGCCACAAACTCGTCATTGTGATCATCTTCAAATCAGGAGTTTGCCAACATACCTCATGCATGTAGCGTGTACCCTCGGGAACCGGCCACCTCTGCAGTTATGTGTAAGCTATGTAAGAATCAGGAACTTCTAGAATCACTGCGACGTTCACTGGCCTCTAGTGCAGGCTGATCAGATGCGATAGCTGCGAAATGATTATTCCTGCCACGAAAAAATGCATCAAACCATTAACTCCGTGTCACTCGGACTGATCTGCACTTACCACAAGAACTTCTTCATCTCCTCGGACTGTTCAATGCCGGCACTATCCTAAGTTTGAGAACACGCCACAAAACGGTGAGTATAAGAACTTACAAGCGTTCGGGCTTCTTATCAGCTAGTCCCAGTCTATCCTCGGTTGAGACCTGGTTGTACTTCTGGATGAATCCAACTCGAATGAGCAGAATGTCTCCTTGACGAAAGGTCACGCCTTGCTTTTTGGCACACCCCTCTAGGTCGGCAACAGTAATGCCATGGGTGGACCACGGGTCATACGTCAACCCAGCTCCATCACGCGTGGAATGTCGCACCAAATCGAGGAGAACTCCACGACCACAGATACCATGGTTTGCCCAGTCTAGGAAGGAAGACATGAGAAACTAAGATTGCGAGGGCGTGGCATTGTTTGAATAAAGGAAAACATACATACTTTGAATCCCAATTCTGAGTAGATTCGAATCAATATTTGATGGGTCTGCGATAGTTACTTGTCCTAAAGGCAAGGACTTGATCGGAGTACTGAAGGATAGACCACATATATCACTATTCCCAGACCAGAATGATGAATTGGTCCTACTTGTTGTAGAAAACCTCATGTTCCAACAAAGAAAAGTGTCGAAGACCATCCCATTGAGAGCCAGATTGGGTATTCTGAGGCATCAAGTCAGGGGGCTGGACTAGAAATACTGAGTATGAACCCACCATATGAAGTTCGTCATCTCTAGTTCTTGCATCGTCCCTTCTAGATTTCATCAGAACCTCAGGAGCTTTGCGGTCAAAGAGGGGCTGGAAAGCAATGAATAAAAAACCAGATGAAATGGGGAACAGAGGAACACTTGCTTTCGCAGGGTAATTGATAGGCCTAATCGCATTATCAGCTAAACAACCCAATGTAAGAATGCATTAGATACTCACCAATTCAGCGAAACTGCTCTGCCACTCCTTCAAGGGCAAGATTAGACTCAGCGTAAGCTCCTCACAACGGCCAAATTCCTCACTTAATCTCTTCGCTCGCAGCTCGTTGGACAACTTCCTCTGTTAGCAAGTTGATCGTTCCCAGCTGGTCATCTTTACCCCAGACGGTCCAAGCGCAGCCTTTGAAGTCCTTGAACGCAGGCAGCTCGTCAAAGGTGGGCAGATTGGTCCATTGTCTCGTCTTATTGATCGGTACTGCTGGCCTGAAGTGAGAAATAAACCCGCTAAGTCGACCAATTACCGAGTTTCTTCGATCGTTGGTCGTCATGAGAGGTATGGAACGATGGGAGCTTGTTAAACATTTTGAACCTAGTCCGAGAGATTATATGCAGTTGACCACTGTGAGAGGCATCAATGGGACATCTAAAACAGACATTGAGACAATTAATATCAATGGAGCATGCAAGTCAATCTCTGCGTCAGGTGTGAGCCTCATATTCACACGCCGGTTGCTTTTAAGGCCGAACGGGCAGCCACTGGATGTCATTATACAGTCTGAGATGTACAGCTGGGAAACTAAGAAGAGAAAAAAGGGATGGAGATGGATAAAAAGTGTTATCCGCGGATGAAGGGGTGAGACAGGGCCTCACGAGGTGAAATTCGCCGTCCTGGATCCAGAGCCAGACACTTATCCAACAAGTCAACGAAAGCTAGTAATGCCTTATTCTCGTCGTCAGTCATCTTTACAGAAGCAGGTGGCATTAGACGCGCCCGCAAGTCTCTATTGGCTTTAGAGATATGCACCTTCCGCACAATATCCTGGAAACACAAGGTTGCAGAGTGTGTTAAATGAGTCGATGGGAACTACTCACGGAGCCCGTAACTCGATCTTTCTCTATGCTCTGGAAATTCCCCATCTCATCGAAATAGAGGTCCCCAAACTTGGCCTTCTTAATCATCTTAGTATTAAAACGGCCTTTGAGCTCCATCATCAATAGGAGCATCTGATTATTTGACCGTCCTGGAAACAATATTTTGCCAGTGTACAACTCGTAAAGTGTACATCCTGCCGACCACATGTCGAGAGCAGGATCATAGGGAACTCCTAGGACTGTTAAACAACTGTCAGAGAGATAATGAGGAAGACAATATGCTGTACTAACTGATTTCTGGTGCACGATAAAATCTGCTGACGAGATAGGGCGTGATATCATTTTCGGATGCATCTGAAGCTGACCCGAGATCACACAGTTTCAATACGGTCTTTGGTTCATTGACCTAAAAGCAAAATGAATTAGGTGTGATGACGATAGAAACGGGCAACCAGCATACCAGGATATTATCAGGTTTGATGTCTGCATGCATGATATTGGTTTTTCGCAATAGACTGAGAGCGAGGAAAAGCTGGTGGGCATAAGCTCGGACAGCCCTGATATTCAGTCCGACATCCTTTCCAAACCTTTTCACGACATCCCTAAGATTCATGCTAGAAAATAGGGTATTGAGTACGATCATCCCCTTATTGGAATATGAATCACCTCATGGGCTCAAAGACCAAACAGAGGTGCCCGCGGTGCTCGAAAACCCGCTCTAGACGTACAACATGTTTTTTGTCATCTGGATCAGCTTGCCTGAGACGATTGAGGATCTGCACTTCCTTCTGACCAGCTCTGGTCCTGTAAAAGCCGTTAAAATTAGTCGGTAAAAATGATACCACTAGACTAACATGGATTCTTGACATCGGATGATTTTGATGGCAACTTCCTTTCCAATCTCGCTGGATTCTCCTTGAAGGATACGGGCGCGAACTACGTTTGCAAACATGCCTTTGCCAATAGAGGAGAAAACCTGATAACGGCCTCCGTCTAATTGCTCACCGAGAATGACAGAGTAATACCCCTCTGGATCAGCTGCGGAATCCAAAGTCGTGGTAACAAGAGCAGGAGCGATTGGTTTCTGGATCCCAGATGAACAAATTATCGACATAGAATTGAATTAAAGACTTACTGCAACCCGTTTGGTCTTTACTTTCTTAACAATGGGCGAGGCTGCAAACATATCCTCGATTACCTCCTCTTCTTCTACTACCTCCACTCCTTCCATGTCATCCTCATCGTGGAATCGCTTTCGCTCGTCTTCACGACGATCCAGGCTGGGATCATAATCTGCAGCAGAAACCTGCTCATTACCACCACTCTCTGAGGGTAGTTTCGCTTGATTGAGCCCCTTATCACCATCTTTGATTAGCTCAAAATCATCCGGGCCTGGGGACGACAAAGCTCTCCCCCGGTCACCTAAAGAGAATGAACATGAGTAATCCTGATGACGTTTACTGATACTTACTAGAGATTCCATTGGGAACACCGCCTATTGTTTGCGACTGAGATATAGACGGAAGATTAGAAACAGCAGAATTATCTGGAGGCAACATGGCCGCACTATTAGGCTGTTGCTCCTTGTATTTTTCGAAGATGGCCTGACGCCTTGCTCTCCTAGCAGCCAAGGTATCTTCAACAGATTCCGTGGGTAGTTCGAGGTCGAGGTCAGGAAGTAGTGCAGGCGGTGCTTGGATCTGTTCTGGTTCTGGGTTAGGCGGAGCAGAATGCCTGGGTGATACAGAGAGCGATTGTGGTAGACTGGGTTGAGGTGAAATTCTGCAATTGAATCGGTTACCAAGAATAAAAGTCTGGAGAAATTGTGGCGACTCACTCTCCTTCCTCCTTCTCAGAGTCCGCTCTCATTATTGGGTAAGGTGATTTATGAGAGCTTCTATAGTCTTCACTGCGTGACTTGGAAGACGATCGCTCACTGCGGTGATACTTTTCTTTTCTATGGTCGTTGTTACTTGGCCTTCTATGATCACGATTGTTCGCTCGTCGATGATCTCCGTGCGACCGGGAGCGGGAACGTGAGCGTTTCCCAGGACGCCTATGCGAGTCTAAATGCACATCCCTCCAGTCTTTAGGCGTATCACGGTCTCGGTACCTCTTCCGAGAATAACTGTCCTCTCCATCATGAGCACGCTTGATTCCTGCTTTAACATCAGCCATCTGGCACAAAATGAATGAATTTGGTTTACAAGGAACCGCACGATAGAAAGAGAAAATAAGAGAAAAGAGAATGGAAGGCAAAATAAGAGTTGAACGCTGCGTCGTTGGGCTCAGAGTCAGGGGGAGAAGAGTCAATAAAATTGTTGACTCAGCTAAACAACAGTCTCACGGGCCACCGTCAAGTGACCTCATGTGATGCGCTTTTTTCCGTATCCTGGTCCCTTGAAGCAAGTCTGCTGAAATTTCTGTCTTGGCTTATTGCAGCACTTTATTGCCTTTCCCAGCACTTGGTTACCCTTGAAAATGTACTTTTTGTATTTTATCTTCTGGTCCCTGAGGCTAGGTTATGACAACATCTACAGCCTCTGACAGCCAACAGAGTGTGATTGCAATGGTCCAATGGATCTCTTCATTAGACCTCTTTCACTACAGTGAGAGTGTGTCATGTTCTTGTACAGTGCAAGCTACTCCATATCCATGTACATGGAGTCTTGAAATTACTTTTGAGTGTGAGTAATCATTAAAAATTGCTGGATTGTCATTGCACAAAAATGTAGACTGCTTGTGTTGATAACAGAGCTACCTCCCCCCCAGTAAGACAAAATGCTAGAATGCTAGTATACTACAGTACTACTTATCCAGAAGCTTTTTCCTTTCCATGTCATCAAACACAATGACTGCCACCTTTGATCAATAATCTCAATGGTATGTTGGTCTTGGCTTCCATGCTTATAAGATAGTGACCAGGCATAGGGTTCAGTGCGGAAGTCCGCCAGACTTCTGAGCGTG
>CEMT01386919.1:0-11550 GCA_900068985.1 Pterula multifida
ATGCTAGGTGGCTGTGATGTTCCATGGTATAAGATATGTAGAGTGCTCATCACAGCATACAGCACCACCAGCATTACCTACAATGTGGTTCTCCATCACCACCTCCCACCACCACCCTACCGACCCTCTTGTTTGTTTGTTCAACCATACAGATACTGTACCTCATCTCCAGGACCCTTCCCAAGGGTCTTTGGAGATGATGTGACACTTTTTGTGGCATCCAGCACCAAGCTCATCACCCCTGTAATCCCACACAGGTGTCATCTCATCCAGGCATTTGGTAAAATTTTTCAGTATGCATAGTCTAGACACCTTATACATAAATAAAAAACACAATATACAGTATGCAAATCATCCTATTCCCCTCTCAATATGAGGGAATAAGTGAATTATAAACAAAAATAGTAAAAAGAGAGTGCTTGAAAAAATCTTGGCCCAGTAAATTAACTGGCCGATGCGATAGATTCTGAACGCCGGTCCTTTTGAACAAAAACTCGGACTTCTCGTCCTCATAACAAAAAGATTAGTGGTCAGGTGACCATACGTATTCTACTTCTACCTACAATAAAATAATACGGGGTTACATAATGGGTGAACTCCTCCACCGCGGCTTACCTTTTCCCTGCTACCACTCCCTAACTTTTTTCTCTCCATACTCGACAAAAATTCATGGATCTTGAGGATTTTGGTGATGAGGTTCCCGATCAGTCATCGACGGCGCCAACGCTTTCTGGTCACAATGTGCTCAGTCTCCTAGACAAAGTCTGGTTCATCCCGGCAACACGACGAGCTCGCGTCTGTATTCTCTCGCTTCCTTCAGTGATATAACACTGAAGGTTTAAATAGTGGATGGACTTGTTGGGAGATTATGCTGGTGAAGAGCATTTTATCCTTGATGGTTCTTACATTTGTTGTTTTCCTGGCTGTTTGAGTAGTGATCAGTGGTGTAGGTGATGCAATTTTCCAACTTGTTCTGGACGACCCACTTCTTGCTATCGGGAAGGAAGGAGGTACGCTATTCAGCTATGGGCAGACACTTCATGTCATTGAGCTATCTGATCTAATAGATTTGAGTTTCTCTGCTCTTCATGCCTTATACTCGCTTGAAAGTTTAATATCACAGTTCTTGGACCGCAAAACCAAACCGGACATCGTCTTTTTCGAAAGTAAGTCCGACCATTCATTTGGCTCTCATCTAGTTGATCTACGTTGCTCTCAGGTAACAAACACTGCACAATATCTACGGGATCGTCAAGTTATGTGGTCGCATCACGATCATTGGCCCGATCCCTATTGTTTAATCATCTCATAGCCTTCACTGGCTCAAAATTCCATACTTTGTGCTTCCAAAGCACATCCGATCCTCTATGGACCCAGTATATCAACGCCGCAAAGGTAATCGATACCGTGCTTCTATGTGTGAACAATAACTTATATATGTCGTAGCCTATGTTCATCATGACAAACGATGGCGGCTCAACCGGTGGAGCTGACGCCGGTGAGGCCATATACCAACGCGTCGTCCTCCAGAGAGTATTTCTATCTCAATTTCTATCCCGTGGTATTGGTGTAGCCTTGCTCCGAGGCTGTGAATTTCGAGACTCGAAGGTATTTGAATTACTCACTTTAGGGTATCCTCAACTAACTGCTTCAAGATACTATCTTTTGTATATGACCCTGGCCATCATCGTCCTTTTAAGCTCAAAAGTGGGCTGATTCAGGCCTTTCATCGAAAGTTAGACCTTAGTGCCGGCGCTTGTACCATGAAGCCACTTCAAGTCGCCAACGAGAATGACCCACCACGAGACCGCGCCCACTCTATCCTCTTAGTCTGTAAAGATTATCTATCTGGCTCTACATGCGATATATGGACCCAAGGACTTCTTTACATATTTGTACTTCATGCCTTACTACTTGACGACCTTCCGTTACGATATCGAGCACTCCCATTCGAGGTTCAGGACACGGAGATGACACGTTCCCTCTTGACTCCTTTTATTGAACGCCTTCTCATCTCTCTGCTAACCCCGTCGTCATCGTCTCCTTCCATCATCTATGATGGAAGGTTGTTCGTAACGCTGTTTCATGTACTTTTGAACCATCATATCCAGGATCTACGAACTTTCCTTGGATCTACGTACGTTGATGCCGCAGCAAAAATCTGGAAAGAACTCGGTTTGTCCCCACTCGATATCCATACTCTCCGCTCGAAGGTACAGGGAGATCGACTTCTTCAGCAAACCCAAGTCGACGTCCGCCAACCAATTCAACACTATCGTCCTCTTCTCCCATTCGACAACGACGTCTTCAATAGCCAGCTTTCTCTCGTGCGCGTTACGGTTGACGAAGCAGCAGAAGACGACGAGATGACGCAGGCCAATCGTCGGCACCTCGATTTTGGGAGAGGCTCTGGAACTCTCTTCGTCGATTCTATGCATTGGCACAACAGCAACAAGGCAATCCTGCCTGAGCATCTAGGCGGTCCGAAGAGCCAGCCTCTCCCGACGTCAGGCAGTGCTCGTTTTTGGGCCCTCAAGAGGCAGCAGCAGTTCATGTCCCGGTTGCAATCTCAGGCTGCGACTTTGACTGGTGCCTTAGGAGCTAGTCTCCAGCGAATAGTCATACCTCCCGTACATGAAATTCGTGGAAAAAGTAAAAGGATAGAGGCTGTCCCAAAGGTATAACTCTTCGAGATCTTCCCCCATGTATGAGCACCGACTGATTTCAATGAGCAGAAACCGATCAAAAACGCGAAAGAACCCAAACTCTCGAGCGCAGACAAGTTACGCCAGAAGATCGCCGAGGAGAAACGGAAGGATCAGTCGACGAAGGTGGATTCTTGGTGGAAAGGTCATCTGGAGGCGCTTCAGACTATGGAGGTTCTTCATATGAAGCAGTATCTGATCAACCTGTGTAGATCGAAGATGGCTGCTGATCCATGCATCATGGGAGAAATCATGCTCTATCGCATTCACGTCTGCCTGCGCGAGTGGATCGACGACCCCAACGGTGCTAGCTCCGATATTGCGGATTCATACCGTATCGAGATCATGCGGCTTGTGAAAGATATACTCGAACTTGATGGGCCAACACCCTATCCCATCGGAAAGCACGTCGTAACGGTTCTTCGAACTCTTGGCTTCACTTCTCTTGCGACCACCATTAAAGAGGATCTCGATAAAACGGATAAGCAGGAGTCGACTCGGGGTAAGATCAGCTTCAAATTCATCACGTTAACATTTAGGAACGACCTTCGCTATCTGGATTATATGAAAATCAAGGAAGACCCCATTTCATGGCAGCTTCGGTGCTTTGGGGAGTATATGGATCGAAGTATGGATGGTGAGGTGGATCGACGGGTTACGTTTAAACCCGATGCATGGCAGAGGAAGGTTTTGGATTCTATCGATCGTGAGGAGTCGCTACTCGTCGTCGGTAAGTGTTCTCGGTGATAATGATAAGACGGTCGTCTCATTTCTTGATGATAGCTCCAACTAGTGCCGGGAAAACATTCATATCATTCTATGCAATGGAAAGTGTTTTGAGAGCGTCAAACGATGGAGTCTTGGTCTATGTTTGTCCAACCAAAGCCCTCGTGACACAGGTCGCCGCCGAGGTCTACGCACGGTTCAGCAAGCAACTTAAAGAGGGTGCGATTAAGTCTTACGTTACCTAGCAAACATTGACCCTTTGGCTTGATAGGAAGCTTTTGGGCGGTTCATACTCGGGACTGGAGGATTAACAACCCTCAGTCATGCCAGATCCTCATCACGGTTCCAGAGGTTCTTTCTATCATGCTTCTCTCACCCCCGCTTGCTCGTATATGGACGCCTCGTCTGAAAAGGTTCCTTATTTTTATCTGGTAATACTCGTCTGAACCGGAGGCTGAGTCATATTTAGGATCATTCTCGACGAGATTCATACCATCGGACAACTGGATTCGGGGACCGTTTGGGAACAGATCCTCTTGTTGGCACCGTGCCCGATCATGTTTGTCCTTAACTACAAATTTCTGCAGACTATCTAACACTCCCACAAGCGGTCTCTCCGCAACGATAGGTTCCCCAGAGCAATTCAACACCTGGCTTCAGATTGTACAAAGCTCGCATGGCCACAACCACACGTTCATCGAGCATCAATTCCGATACTCTCATCTCCGAAAGTACTTTTACGACTTCAGGTCTCAGAACCCGCCATTCACGGGCCTCGACGCGGAGATCCCTAGAAGATGCAAATTTCTCCACCCCGTCGCGATGCTATCATTTGGTCCACGATCAATTCCTCCTGACCTCGCGTTAGAATCTGGCGATACTTTGACGCTGTACAAAGCCATGATCTCAACGACTGGCGCTCTCACCGACGAAGAAGAAAAGATGCTGCAGCCCCAACGTTTCTTCTCGGGTCGTACTGGTACACTGTTGACCCAGAAGGATGTTATATTGTACGAAGTGGCACTCAAAAAGAAGGTTCATCAAATGCTTGCAGATCAGGATATCCACGACTCGTCTAGTCCTCTGAGGAAGGTCGTTAATAAGCTCCAGGATCCCAGTATAGCTGCGTTGTCCGCGGTTCAGCACACCGAGCCACCGTCACGGGGGACGTTCAGACAAAACTTGATCCATCTCGTCACAGAACTGCATGCAAACAATGAGCTTGTAAGATATTGTGTTTGGTCGGGTCCGTATACAAATAAGCTGATCATTCTACACCTGTCACTATATAGCCCGCGATTGTATTCAACTTCGACAGGACGAATTGTGAAATCATGGCTAATCAGTTATTTCAGAATTTGGTTACAGCAGAGACGGAGTGGAAGGAAACAAGTAAGGAGTGGCAGCAGAAGATAGACGCATGGGAATTGTGGAAAAGTCAAGCCAAAGAGCGACAACGTCAGAATGAGAAGCAAGAGCGTAATCGCAAGTCAAAGTCCAAGAAGGAAAACGAGGATAGAGATGACGGAACTGATCCTGGCGTCGCTCCACCATCCTGGCAGAGCATCTTCGACCCGAACGCACCACTGGTGAATTTCTCTTTTGCGGGTATTGGAGCTGGTGTCGATATTGATGAGGTGAAGAAAGAGCTGGGGTGGATGGTCAAGAAAAACTCTATCGAGCGTTGGGTTGCCCGTGCTCTTCTGCGTGGGATAGCCATTCATCATGCTGGAATGAACAAGATATATCGGGGATTAGTCGAAAGGTTAGACTTCGTTCAACCACGTATATCACTTCTTCACACCATTGTTGTAGCCTTTTCCGACAACGGTTCGTTCGAGTCGTCATAGCTACAGGTACTCTTGCGTTGGGAATCAACGCCCCTACGAAAACAGCCGTATTTTGTGGGGATTCGCCGTATCTGACGGCGTTGATGGTGAGTTACTGTCAAGTCCAAGACTCTAGCTAATTGTGATATCCCCTTTTAAAAGTATCGCCAGTGTGCCGGCAGAGCTGGACGTCGTGGTTATGACCTTCTAGGCAAGGTTGTATTCTACGGATTACCACTAGAACGGGTACAGCGACTGGTGACATCGAGACTTCCATCTCTAGGAGGAAACTTCCCTCTCACATCAACGCTCACACTGCGACTACTGAACCTGCTTCAAGGATCGGATAACTCCGAGGTCGCATCGAAGGCAATCCAGAGCATCTTATCACTCCCGCAAATCGGATTCAACTCAGCCACAGGCACGGACCAACTCTTGCACCACCTTCGTTTCTCCATCGAGTACCTCCGTCGGTCAAGATTGGTCGACAAGCACGGCAATCCACTTAACCTCTTTGGGATCGCTGCGCATCTGTACTACCACGAACCCAGCAATTTTGCTCTAGTTGCTCTGCTGCGAAGTGGAGTGCTCCATCAGATAGCTGCGCAAGCAAGTACAGAGAATGCAAAGAAGGAGCTTATCCTTGTCCTAGCCCATTTGTTTGGAAGGAGATACCTCGTTCCGTCGTTTACGAGGAAAGAGAATATCGAGCCGCTGCGGCAGAAATATCCTTCGATGATCATCTTGCCCCCATTGCCAGATGCCGTACGGAACGTCTTGATAAAACACGACCGAGAGATTCTCCAGATTTTCTCCAGCTACGCCATGACATGTGCCACGCGCTACGCGGAGAAAGAACTTGGCCCAGATACGATACTCCCGCTCAGTAGGCTGGACTTTTCCGGAAACGCCAGTACTAGTGAGGCCGAGACGCCCTTCCGTGCGTATCTGAGAGAGAAAGCGATTCCAGTTATAGCGAGATCGCAGTTCGTTGCAACATCTGGCCATACAGACACCTTTAGCTCCGTTTCCGAACTAGCGAACACAGTTCGACCCGGGCTCCACGTAGCTCATCACGCCATTCCCACCCTGGAGCGACTCACGGCTATCCCGTCCTCACCGGATTTAGCATCACCAGACGGAACTTCTCGAGGCACTGACAATACTGATTCCATTTACCCACTAAACGCATACATACTTGACTTCTACATACATGGTCAAGTATCCACTCTCGCCGCCGCGAACGGAATCAGGAGAGGTGACGTATGGTATCTACTGCAAGACTTTGATCTAGCTCTAGCGACGATCAAGTCATCGCTTGAATACTTATTTGTTCAAACGGAGTCTTGGCTAAAGCAGCAAAGGGCATCACACAACACGAAAAAAGGCAGGGCAGATCGAAAGCAGAAAATGCACAGCGAATCCTGGTCTGATAGCGAGGATGGCGATGAGAATACAGATGTATGGGCAATTGATGCTAGTGCAGCCGTGGACACGGAGAGCAACACCGTCGTGGATCCTTCTGATACCACTCAAGGCGATGATGGAGACGATGGTACAGTTGTAGATTTTGATGAGGATTTGAAAGTCGAGGGAGAAATTGAGAGACCGGAGGGGGTGATGGACATGGATTGGAGGTTGTACAAAGTGTTTTCAGAGGCTGCGTCGGATTTCAGAGTCAAATTCAAGGAGATGTGGGCTTAGGGTCTAATTTCTCCATAAAAGTGTTTATTGCATTACCATCAGTGTCGAATAGGATGTGGTAGTCCAAGCGTCGAATAGGAATTGTAGTAGTGGAAAAGCGGAGTCCCACATTACAGCATTTTTTCGGGACGTTAACGTACACACCCTGTCACGCTATCAGGACCCATCCGAACCCATCCGAGACGTGGAAACTAGCCAGAAATGAGAGCACTATTAATGGAAAAGTCGTGAACTCCACGATACAGAAAGGAGGCTTGACTTCTATGGGAACTGGATACGAAACGTCTCGGCGCACTGGCCACGGAGGTAATACGCTTGGGCCACCCACAATTTTTGGTGATTCTGTGCGCTGGTTGGCCGTTCACCACGAGGAATATAAATGTTAGCGCACAAAATGCTCAAGAACTCTATGGGTTTGCGCGTCTCCTAAGGCACCTCGGCAACAGCTTTCGCACCGCCACCAGTCCTTCTACAGAGAAGCATTTACACCAATTACCCAGTTTCTCCATAAACCGCCATCGTGTCTTCTAGTTCTACAGTGCACGCCATCGCAACCAACAGAACAGGACTTTTCTTGGAGAATTATGCGACATGAGATACTTAGGCGACATCGCAGAACGCGGACCGAACCGACGTTACCAGCACAACAGCAATAACACAGCTCGTTGATTGTAGATGCACGAAAATAGGAACCCCACAATTTTTTTTTCTCTATACCCAAAGGCTGTTCAAAGTTATCCATTAAGACAGGTCTGAATTCAGTCCTTTTCTTACTTAAACCACTTCCACTAATCTTCTGCCTTTTCCCCTTCTCATCCAGTCCTGTTGCCCACCTATCTGCTACCACTTATCGACGACGTCAGACCGTTGTCGACTGCCTCGTTATCCCGTTGGCTACCACCGCTACCACCGTTACGCTTGACCATCGTCAGAGGATGCCTGCTCCTGGGAGTATAAATGTATGTCTCTCAAGCACTGACAACGTCAACAGCTTTGGTTACTTACCCCGTGAGATGCAGGTTGTGTCACGGCAAGTGCTAAGATTGGTACCCAGACGACGACATACAACACGCCCGACTTCCCTTACCGCCCATCCGCCATCCAGAATGGCCTCTACATCATCCTCATCTTCATCCTCGTCGGCATCTTCGGCGCAACCGCCTAGGAACCCGCACTTCTATCAATACCCACGAGCACCGTACACTAGTACATCACCAGCGTCTTATACGACCGCCTCCTCCTCTTCATCATCTTCCTCGGCTCCTGCCTCTTTTATACCTTTTAACGCCTCTGCCACTATCCCTATGTCTTCCTCTCACAACCCATCCACCACATTCTCCATCTCATACCGTGCAGCACCAACACCTTCCTCCGCACCCCATCTACCGCATCCTATGCACACAACCTATACCCACCCACTAGGGCCTATCCCTCGCTCAGACTACCCACCTGCACCACCACGGCGGCACAGAACAGTTGCCCTTCCAGATGTTTCAGCGGCAGAGACAGAAGAATTCATGCAGTGGATGTACTTCCGTGAGGAAGAACGACGAGCTGGAAGGATCGTCGACGGCCCGACTGGACCGCTTCCACAGTCAGCCGACTACTACTATTACGGATATCCGTCGCCATCGTCGTCGTGCAGACCAGCAGTGGGCTCCAGCTCAAATGTGTTCAGATAACAAGACATGAGAATGGTGGATTGTACCCGGACTCGATCGTATATATATTTACACAACACATTTTATCTTCTGTATCCTCATGAACACCCTGGTGGACTGTTCAAACGATCGGTCCCGGTAGAACCCATACAGCAAAATAATATTTTGCTATTTTTTTTTCTCTCTTATTTCGTCGTTCTTCCATCCCTTTTTCCTTTCTTTACATGTCTTACATGGCATACTCAATGTACTTCAATCTACCCTCTCTCTTATGACCAGCGTTGTATATCCCATTCCTACCCATCATCATCTACTCACCTCACAATTGTTTATGATCTTTATGAAAACTCAAAACAAAAAATATTTTTACATCAGTAGATAGTAGTAGATACCCATCACGATCCGTAATTGTAAATTATATACGTACATCCCCCAAGAGCAATCCATCTGATCTAACTCTATTAATGCTGCGAGATAATGTGGGCTCTACGGACTACGGTTGAGCGTCAACTGTCAACCCTTGTTATGATGGCTACTGATGGTGTATGGTCTTCATTTACTGCTGCGCATTGGCGAGAACTCGAGCGACTGAGATATCAAATCCCACCGAAGGCGGTTCCGAAGAAAGATAAAGAACTTGCCCAGCGCAGTGTATTACTACTACAGTAGTGCTTCTTGCTCGTGCGAAAGAGTGAGTCATGGATACATAATCTGCAAGATCCGTGTTATTTTTGCTTAGCCTATCCACACTCGAAACGTCAGTGAGGGGTTATCGATTAAGCACAACCAAGAGAGAACAAAAGAGCTCAGAATTACCATATATGTACAACGAAGATTAAAAGTCTGTTTTACCCCGATATACAGCATGCTCCAGCCGCGTAACCGAAATCAACAAGAAATACCTCACAGACACAGCTTGATCCATTGATATCACCTCTTGTGACAACGCCATGACTTTCCCAAAGCGGATGAGTTACTCCTTGGGGATGATTCTATGTGCCCCAGCTTATTTGCATCATAGGCATCATTGCACAACGTGGAGATCGGCCTCAATATTATTGTTGTCTCCGATTCGTGCTCGGAGAGAGCTGAAGCGCTGAAGGCTCACATATGCGATGAATGAATGACAGAGTTGATCTTGGGTGACTTCTTGGGACTACTCTGGTCTGGTCTGGATGGATTTACGGCGTCAAGCAACGTTAGTAACTTGCTTCTACGGCTGACCTGACTGATCTCTGACTAGGCGTTTTGCATGTCGGGGAGATCGTGCATTGACATCGGGAGTTGCTTTTGTTGAGAAAAAAAAAGTTACTCCATGCAGGATAATAGCTTGAGCAAGTTGTTGGGACACTCTGGTCCAGACTGCTGGATGGATCCACGGCGTCAAGTAACGTTAGTAACTTGCTTCCTCACCGATACGACTGGAGATTGATCCCCAGTGAAAATCCGTCCATAGGGATCCAGATCCTCGACGTTTGCACGTCGGAGAGACTGTGCATCGACATCGGGGAGTTTCTTTTGTTGTGGGAAGAGAAACTTGATCCATGTACAGACAATAGCTTAATTAAAGTCTATCGATACTCGTTACATCTATCAACAAGAAACGCCCAGCATTGTCCAAGCCACGTCCACCGAAGCTGACTGCTTTCTCTGACTTGCGGTGTCTCATAGTAGCCATTTATCTCTGATGCTTCATCGTAGAAAAATGTAACGCGCGCAACATGGAGATAGATCTCAGCACCATCCATCCCTCCAGCTCATGCAATCTGATAGAGGAATTAATCGCCCAGAAAATTTAGGACAATTTGGTTTGGATTGGATGGGTCCACGGCAGGATATTGTTGGCCGATCTCTTCAATGACGGGGCTGGCGGTTGTTCATCATTGATCAACCTTGTCCTGGTCCACTAGGAGCTTTCACTTCTTTGACGCTACTAGGACGTTGCTACGCTAACTAGTACCTGCAAGCTCGGAATTCCTGCCAACTTGAAAACATCAGATCAAGTTTTACTGGCCTTGTTTGATCTCTGACCTTATGACATAGCGGCTCGGAATTTGAAGTCCATATGACGGGAAATCTTCGCCAACTTGGTATAATCCAGTCCTATATATGAAAGCATGAACGGCCCCCGTAAGTGAAGCCTGAAATCAAGGGACTCTGAGGGAATTCATACTTAGGGGACATCAAGACCTTTTCCAGGCCTTACCACAATGTGCTAATGCAGTGCGGAGAGCCTTGCTCCAGCAAGTAAAGAAACTTGAACCTTGTCTGAGACTGGCCTAGGGGACTGATTACTCATTTGAGGTTATAATTAGTTGAACCGATTATTGCCAGCTTTGATGCTACATTAGCCAGGATCATCAGAACTACTGTTGGACTGCGTATCGGACACTTGCACTGTCTTATCAAGGTTATTACACTGAAAAAGATATGTGTACTGCCATATGCATAACCGGTGATACTCCTACGGGATGATGTTACAACAACAAACGATGGACACACAGGAGGCACTCGGCAAACCCATGAATGCCGGGTGTCACAAGCCGATTTATCTCGTTCATTCCAAACCATCCTGGCTCAAAGAAGAGGTTTCAAGTTGTCATATAATTTGGTCATAGGCATTCACGCACAACTTGGACGTCAATGCATACTAGTTCAGCCCTTCGTAGGTATAGCCCTTCGTCTAATCGTTGAGCCAGTGTCTTCCACAAGTCTTGCACTGCCGCAGCCCTAATGTGCTTCTCATCTTGGTTTTCTATCTTGATGGTTGCAATGGGTCCAGATGGAAATAAAACGCCCCAATTCAATCTCCTTCGTACTTCATATTATCACCAGCAGTAACGATGCAAGTCACTCGTTCGAAATGCCTGACTGTCTGTTGATACAAGCATCGAAGTGCAAGGTCTTGTGATGATATGGCAAAAG
>CEMT01386929.1:0-12289 GCA_900068985.1 Pterula multifida
GAGTTTTGTATCGACTCACGTCCCCGCATTTCTACGATCTAACATACGGTACGAACGTCAACAATGAACCTCTTATTCCTCTCTTTGCTCGCTCTCGCTCCTCTTGCCTTGGGTGGTACTGCACAAAACCTCAGGGTGTCGGTGAACAGCGTTTCTCCCACTGTATCGTCAATCAAGGACATCATCATCTCAGCAGTGATCACTAACCCGACAAACACTGACGTTCGTGTCATTGAGAGGAACACTATTCTCGATGGCAGTCCCCTCACCAATTCTTTCGTTGTGACCAAGGATGAGAAGCCAGTCAGATTCACTGGTCTTCATGTAAGTTGGCTTTCCTGCCGTCTAATTCCTTATCTGAAAATGTGCTAGGTATTTGTGGATTCGAGACACGAGTCTTCATTCATCACCATTCCAGCTGGTCAATCCGTCACAGTCAATCATACAGGAATCGCACCCCTGTACGACTTTCAGAGCCATGGAACGGGTACCTTCACGTTCATCCCTAAGGCTATTTTCCAGACTGCTGGTGGAGCAGGATCGCTCGTCACTAACCTCGATAGTGTCAAGATTGAGGTGACGGATGATGTGACCAGACAGGCACTTCCTGGATTTGCTTCACCATCTTCTGAGAGACGCGCTCCACAAGAAAGCACACTCGATTGCTCCGATGCAGAAAGGAACCAGACCCTCGCTGCTTCACTTGCTGATGCTCGTGAGCTGGCTGCAGGTGCTGTAGAAGATATCAAGAGCCATCCTGATAGCAAGACCTGGAACCAATTCTTTGGTGGAAACCGCCAAGATGACATCCAGGATAGGTTTAATCTCATTGCTGAAGATTCTGGTGAACGAACGTAGGTGTATGATGCCCAATCAAGCTTAGCTATCGTACTAAATAACCCGTAGACTTAATTGCAACTCAGACCCAGCCGGAGCTTGCGATGAAATTACGGTTGCCTATACACACCTTTTAGTCAACATAGATACTGGTGAAATTTTGGGTAGTAATGTAAGGACACTAATTGTCTCGACACTGGATTTCCCTAAAGTGATTTGAATCGAAACAGATCTATGCCTGTGACCTTTTTTTCACCGATTCTGGGCCCACAGCAGGAGTTTGCTCCCGTATGTGTATTGCTCTCGATACACCCATGCATAGTCGCTAACCTTAATTGAACAGAGCCTATTGGGACTATCAACGACAGCCAAGGGGGTATAATCCTTCACGAGGTAAGCACTCGATAGCATGAGCTCATTATGAATCCAAAGCTAATCGTTCTCATCTGAATAGCTTTCCCATGCTACTTCTGCCACTGGTGACATCGCGTACGGATGTAACACGGTTCAGTTACTGTCCCCAACTAATAAGAGAAATAATGCAGATAATTATCAGGTAATTCTTCTGACAACTTTATCTGAGCCAGCTAGTACTAGTTGATCGCTGACTTGGTGCATTTCCAGTGCATGGCGCTTAACGTCTATAAGCTCTATCAGTGCCAGTAAAGTAGATTTCGACGCGCGTTACATTTCGGACACTGTACATGCGATGTAGTGTTGTCGATTTCCCAATCCAAAGTACAGGGTGTCTGGCTCACTGAGCTGGAATACTATCTTCTCGGACTTGAGGGTCTTAGTTGAATTCATCTCGATGATGCATCCTTCTAACATCGCAGTTGCATGGACGATCCAGACAAGTTCCACATTGGGCGCTGAAACCTCGACGTTCGAGCTGCATCACCAAGCATACTGCGTGCTTTCTTATTGGATTTCTCAGTATCTGCCATTGACGAAAGGTATGATTTAACCTCAGGAAGCTTGAGTTGAATGTGGGAGGCCACAAAATCAGACTCGACACACAAAAAGAATACTGGATACCCTTCAGTGCTTCAGTGCTTCAGTACTTGGTGATTGCCTGCAACAGTTGCATGCTCACCACGAGGCCCACTTGTTCTGACCTTTTTCGCACTCGACCGTTTCCCCCCCGTTTTCCATAACCCTGTCAGGCTTGTACAGCTGATTAGACGACCTGACATAGTCCATGGATGTAGCGTCATTCTGAGGGCACATAGTAATCCTACATTTGACTCAGCTCCCGTGCCTCGGCGCTCCTTGGTCAGAATTATGAAGAGGTTGCCGATAAACAAGCTCTTATGCGCTGAGCATTTCGTTGCGATACTGCTCCGAAAGACCAAAAAATATCTGGGTACTGTTTATCGCAGTCGAATATTTAATGCTGACAGGCGATCCCAAACAAGCGCGCTGATACAACCAAGTTTATGAACTATAACAAGGATATCTCGTGCTGATTCCCATCTACATTACCATGGGAAGGATATGTCTGGATCTAATCATCTTCCGCATCTAATGACTACATGCGAATATTCAATACGCTAAAAGCGAAGGCAATACCGCTATATCGATCTCTCCCATTTCCCTACGGTCTACGTAACATCGCTACAGGGAAAATTTTATCGACCAACCTCCCGACTGCACCTCTAACTTGCACGCTCTTGATACTACCTGACATCTATCACCCAAATGTCAACGTCAAGTCAGCTCAAGGATGTAACTGGAGGATGCCTCTGCGGTTCCATCAGGTACACGATCACTGGTTCTCCATACATCCACTCTATCTGCCATTGCATGGACTGTCAAAAAGTCACTGGATCAGCGTTCTCTACTTCGCTTGTGTTTTTTGAGAACGTAAGTCTTTACCTTGTGGTCTATGGCTTATCGGTGGATCTGCTATTACGTTTGATCATCATTTACGCGTTCAATCCTAACATATAAAATTATCATAGCAAATATCGATCTCGGACGCACACTCCTATCTCAAATTCTATCTTGATAATAAAACAGATAGCGGAAACCCCGTCAACAAAGGATTCTGCTCCAACTGCGGCTCCAGCGTCCTTAACAAGCACAACCGAACAATCTCAGATGCTCCTCCTACTCATCCAAAGTTAATCATCGTCTGCTCAGGTGGCATTGACAACATCACGCTGCTCGAGAAACCAGCGAGTGAAAGGGGACTCGGATGGGCGCCTACCGTAGAGCTGTATTGTACATCTTCGAGGAGGAGGGGATGGTTGCCTGATAAGTTCAAGAATCGAGAAGGAGAGGAGATGGAGCAGTATGAAGGGATGTTACCTCCTCGTTCGGCTAGGCATTAGATGGTTAGTTGCTAGTCAGGAGTTCTCAGTGCACCGCGAAACCATTGGTTCCACTCACACCGTCTCGTCGTATATCAGTCCTCTGAATGAAATAGCTTTAGTCATTCCTACCCTCCATCAGCTAATTCTGACAACGCAAATTATGACCACCCATACCTGGATTCTACTATGATCTGAGGCGGCTAACCATGACATCGTACGATGCTCCCTTGCTAATCCTTCTGTCCAGATTCCAGCACCTCACGTATTCATGGAAACTGAAGGCCGCTATCCATCTTGAAGAATTCAAGCGCTACTTGTCGCTGCTATAACTCCTTTGAAAGACAAATATCTTGTCTGGGTCGATGGCAGTTTGTGAACTTAAATTTCTTACGCGATATTCCGACTCGTGATGATCTTATCCACATTTACCATGGGAAGGATATGTCTATATCTATCAAGGATCTAATCATCCTCCAAATCTCATGACGAGCACATGCGGATTTTAATATAGCTAAAAGCGAGGTCAACACCCGCATATCAATCTCTCCCTTCCCCACAATCAACGTACAATATCGATACAGGTAAAAATTTGCCGACCAAACTCCCGGCCGTACATCTAATTTGCACGCTTTTGACACTGCCTACATCTCTCTCGCCAGATGTCAACGTCTAGTCAGCCCAAGGAGGTAACTGGAGGATGTCTCTGCGGTTCAATCAGATACACGATCGCTGGTTCTCCATACATCCACGCTGTCTGCCATTGCACAGATTGTCAAAAGACCTCTGGATCAGCATTCTCTACTTCGCTTGTATTTTTTGAAAATGTAAGCCTTTACGCTTGTTGTCTGGCTTATCTGTGGATCTGCTCTCACGCTTGACTCGTCATCATTTACTCGTCCGATCCTTACCTATACCACAGCAAATATCAATCTCAGACCCACAGTCCTACCTCAAATTCTTTCAGAACACTAAAACAGACAGCGGAAAACCTGTCAGAAAAGGGTTCTGCTCCAACTGCGGCTCCAGCGTCCTCACCAAGCCCAACCAGACTGTCCCAGATACTTCTTCTGCCGAGTCCACTCAACAGACATTCTTTGTCGTCTGCTCCGGTGGGGTAGACAACATCACGCTACTCGAAAAACCAGAGAGCGAAGGAGGACTCGGATGGGTTCCTACCGTGGAGGTGTATTGTACATCTTCAAGGAGAAGGGGATGGTTGCCTGATAAGTTCAAGAGTCGAGAAGGAGAGGAGATGGAGCAGTATGAGGGGATGTTAATTCCACGTTCGGCTGGGCATTAGATGGTTAGGAATTCTCAGTCCGCTGAGAAGATATCAAAGCTACGCATGCCGTCTCACTGTAGATCAGTCATTCCTACACTGCATCCACTATAGTATCTCTGACAATGCAAATCATAACCACCCCTACCCGGACTCCTGCTATGATCCAAGTCAGCTAACCACTACCATTAGATTCCTTTCCTTTCCACCCCTAACCTCTGTCCGTGTCACATAACAAACAGTGAGATAAATCCGCGAGATAAATCCATGAGAATCTAGACTTACTGTCACGGCACCACCAGCATGCGAAGAGCACCTAACCTAGGCCTGGATTTCAATCTGTCATTCCTGTAGCTGTAATACACCCATCATCATCATCGCCTGTGACACCAAAAAAAAACATGCATGAATGCTGTAACAAAAGAAAATCGGGAGAAAGACGCTGGACATTGATATCAAGCAGTTCAGGGATGTAAAGCATCAGAGGGATGGCTGAACATTTTAGACATGGATAAACGACCTTCCAATTCATGAAAAAACAATCTTTAATCGCTTATCATTTTGTATTTTGAGCACTGCAAAGTACACTTTCGATACACTGTGTAATGTAGGGGAAGATGGACTCGGAAGTAAGGTGAATGTAATCACCAACATTACAGTTGCAGGAGCATCGAGTCGCTTGTTTATGCAGATTTTACCAGTGGTTTACAGAAGCACTGTTTTCTACAGAACCTTGAATAATTGCGAGAAAGACAGAAGATAAGTGAAAAAAAAAAAATAAGCAAGAAAGATATACAAGCGAGGAGGATTTACAAGCGAGAAAGGTATATGAGGGAGAAAGATGTATAGAAAGATATACTGTTAGAACATAGAGAAATAAAGAAGAAATAGAATCGACAACATCTCTCTGTTTTTACTGTGCTGGATCCGAGTACAATCCATCATCAAAGGACGACTGCGCTTGACCAGACTGGTTGGCTATTAAGACAGTCCACATTAGTCTTACTTGGACTATACCCACTTGTCGTGCCTCCTCACGCTGAGACATCCACTGCATGAACTCTTCCATTTCTGTATCAGAAACGTCTGGAAGAGGCACAGTCCTGTTGAGTCGTGGTGGCGCGAGAGGATAGTCTGAGGGGGGAATCGGTGAAGGCGAATAGGTTGACTCCCCTGTCTCCATCTCTTCTATCTCAGGAAGAAGTATGGTTCTATTGCGTCTCGGTGGAGCAGGAGGATACTCTGATCGAGGGATTGGGGTTTGCATCTGATGTGTGGGTGGTGCTGTAGGCGGTGTGGGTGTGAGAGAATGCGTCGTGGGTATGCTGTTGCTCCTGGTGGCAGAGTTGGAGGTGGTTGAAACTGATAGGTGGTGAGGTGTCATTGCGGAGGTGCTGAAAACTATAAGCGATGATGAGGTGGGCGATGGAGGTAGATACTGGTTCTAGTAATATGTTACTCGCTGGTTCAGAATACTGTTGTATTATGGGTACCAACATATAATAATGCGAAAAATACAGCTAGACCCGTCACGTCAAGCCTATGCCTGTGGATGTGATACGCATGAAGGACTAACTTGATCTGATTTTATTCTCTGTGTGCAAGCTAGTGGCGATGAGTATCCTTCTCCACTAGTCGTGTTGATGTATATCCCTGATACCAGGGACATAACACGTAGGAGTGTGATATTCAGTCAAAACTATAAAGGTAAGAGGGATTCCGGGCGGGTCTAGGGCAAAGCTGGGAACTCGTAAAAGAACAAAAATAGACGCACGAACGAGCTAAAGACCAAGGGTTCACATAATGATGAATCGTCCACATGCTGCGGGTCTTACTCATAAGGCAGTATTGATAAGGACACCGGATCCTTCATTGAATCAGAGTGTCATGTATCCGCTGGAGCAGAGGGAAGGCTAACGTGGCTCGCCCTCTGTGGTAATGGGCGAGACAATGAATCCGGATGGTGAAGGTCATGGAGCGAGAGAATTTCACATCTCTCTCAGCAATCAAGCTGGTGAGGTGGGTCAAGAAAGAGGGATGAGGAGGTTGGGCGCGCCCAGTTGGTGCCGTTATAAACACGGATAACAGTCACGGTAACAGCATAACAGCATTTCAAGCGCTAAGGCTTCTACCTTGATTACAACACGATACTTCCATCCTGAATGACTCGTACAGCACATCCATTATCGTGATCTTATTGAATTTATTGCAGTCAATTTTTTTATCCCAAACAAGCATGCTGATGCAACTCATTTATATATAATATCCGTCGTGATGATTCTCATCTAGTACATTACCATGCGAAGGATTGTCTATATCTTCCAAGGATCTAGTCATCTTGGGAATCTCATGACCACATGCAGATACTTGAATCTGGCTAAAAGAGAGGTAAACACTGCTATATGAACCCCTTCCATTTCCCTATTACGGTCAACCTAAATATTGCTACAGGTAAAATTTTATCGACCAACCTCCCGGTCACACTGCCTCCAACTTGCGCCCTCTTGACACTGCCTTGAACATCTCTCTCGCCAGATCTCAACGTCTAGTCAGCCCAAGGATGTACCTTGAGGATGTCTCTGCGGTTGAATTAGGCACACCCTCACTGGTTCTCCATGCATCCACGTTGTCTGCAGACCGCCATTGCATGGACTGTCAAAAGTTCACTGGATCTGCGTTCTCTACTTCGTTTGTGTTTTTTGAGAACGTAAGTCTTTACCCTGTTGTCCCTACCTTATCTGCATAGATCCGCTACCAATTTTGATCACTATTAACCTATGCCACAGAAATATCGATCTCAGACCCACGATCATACCTCAAATTCTTTCTGAACACTAACACAGACAGCGTGCAACCACTTTGATACGACGGAACGCACCAACACAGACCTCATGCCACCCTCGGGGTGTACCACTTACCATCACTACCTCAATCACCCACGTCATCCGTTCTCCTACGCACGCCGACTAGCTACTACGCAGGACCGTTTTCGAGGCGGCTAAGGCTTGTTTCCAAAGGTTTTCAAGGTTTGAAGCCTGTTTGATCAACGACATCGAGCCTGTTCCTCATGCCTACCACCTAACACCAGCGCTTCACCTCCCACATTATTCGATATCATGCGCACTTACCATAGATTACATCACGGATGAGTTCTGGGATGACGCAGCGAGTTTTGATACAACAGAAAGCGTCATCGCGGTCTGCTAGATGTCTACACCTACTACCACTAGCACCTCACCCATCCACATCTTCATTCTCCGATTCGTGCCAGCCTTCTACTATTACTCAGGACCCTCTGAGGTGTCCTAGGTTGTTTATGAGTGGTTTTGAGGATGAGGCTCCTGTTATCAAAAATGCTGAGCTGCATCCCCATGCCTGTTACCTACCGCCCCTACACAACGCTGGATTGTCTATCTCTTACCATGCAACTCATAACCACCCATACTTGAAGTCCCACAACGATCTGAACCAGCCAACTATGACCTCTAGATTTCATTCCTTTTCACAATCTTTCTGTCCTGGGTCCAGCTCTCACAGATTCCACGGAATTCGAAGACCACTCCATCATGATCATCTAGCTTGAACAAATCCAACAGCTGCCTCCCTATCACCAAATACCGAGTCAACTTCCATCCCCAATCCCGTGTCCGTGTGAGAGTGATAAGAAGCACTGGAATAAAATTCAGGAGGGTCTGGATTGACTGTTCACAGCATCGCCAGTAACTGAGCAACACCTAGCCCAAGTCAACGAAATTGCATTCTCAGACATCCATCATCATCTATGATACCAAAAAAACACGTATGAATGTATTAATGGCCAACATCATGTTATCTCACGGCGTAAACGGAGAAGAAAAGCAGGGAATGGGAAGGGACAAGGGATCGTATACCCGGTAGTAAGCTATTCAGTCATGTTCAATACTTCAGGGCATGCGTAATCCACAAAAATGTCACCTATCAATTCGGGTTCTCAACACTGCCAAACCCAGCTTTGATACAGCGCACCACTCGTTTAATGCAGTGGAAGGTGGACTTAGGAATAATGGGGGTGTGACCGCCAACAATATTCACGGCGCAAAGGCGCCGAGTCACTTGTTTACAGAAGTAACATTATACGTTACCACAGGTCCGTGAATAACTGCCCAACAAAAAATGTATATTATTGCAGTACTGTTGTGCCAACTACTGCGAGACATAAAAAACACTGGAACTGTATCACACAGAAGGGAAAGAAATAGAGGAAATAGAATCACAACTGGACTGATAACATCTATGAGTGTTCTTACCATCCTCGATCCGAGTACAACCCACGATCAAAGGACATCTGAGCTCGACCAGACTGGTCGACTATAAACAATAGTCCACGTCAGCCTGATACGCACTACTCGTCGTGCCTCCTCACGCAGAGACATCCACTGCATGAACTCTTCCATTTCTGTATCAGAAACGTCTGGAAGAGGCACAGTCCTGTTGAGTCGTGGTGGCGCAGGAGGATAGTCCGATCGAGGAACTGGTGAAGGCGAATAGGTCGGCTCCTCTGTCTCTGTCTCTGAGACTTCGGGAAGAGGTATGGTTCTGTTGCGTCTCGGTGGAGCAGGAGGGTACTCCCATCGAGGGATTGGGGTTTGGATCTGGTGTGTGGGTGGTGCTGTAGATGATGTGGGTGTCGTGGGTGTGTTGCTGCTGGTGCTGCTGGCGGAGTTGGAGGCGGGCGGAACTGGTAGATGAGGAGGTGTCATTGAGAAGATGCTGCTGGAAGCTATAGGCGATGATGAGGCGAGCGATAATAATTAACAACGGTTCTTGCAAAATTTGGTTCAAAGTATAGGTGGACGGTCCTATACGATAGGGTGCATGGGGATCCATTGTGCCGAGATCATGTTCACTGGAGGTAATAAGTATGAAAGGACCATCCTTGTCAGGTTCATTCAGTGCCAGTGTGCGAACAGCGCATGCCAGCGTTGATGAAGACTCGATCTTCTTTGCTGGGTCAGGGCCCCGTACATGCATGGGAGTACGAGAGCGAGGGAGAGGAGGCATGGATGTGTAACCTTCCGCTGGGTCCAATCGAGATATCCGGTCTATCTCATGGAACAAGGAACAGGAATTCTTGGTGAGGTCTGAACGGTTAAAATATGGAAGCGAAGGCGGGTCCAGGTAGATAGAACTTGGAGAACATGCAGGCCACGTAGTACTCCAAGAATCGTACACAGGAAGATACCAGTCATCTGGTGAGGGGGTACGAGGGGATAGTGATGATAATGACTTCCTATTTCTATACGCTGAAGTCGAGGGAGGGCGAGGGCGAAATTGGGGAGACGCTGCAAGGTCCCCGCTAAATACCCAGTCTGTAGGGTACAGGGGGAAGGTTGTCATCGAGCGAGAGAGGTCCAAACGTCAAACAAAACTCAGAGAGGAGGGTGGAGAGAAACAAAGGTTGAGGAAGAGTATGCGCCCAAAGTCGATGCCCTTTATAAAGCGGAACTTTTCAACAGCTCCACGAGTAACAACAGCATAAACAGCATTCTAAGCGCCTTAACTTCCACCAGCTTCCGCCAGCACTGCCATCATCATCATCATCAAAATCTTTATCATCGCCCTCTTCCTCATCAAATGCACCGGTAATACCCGAAAACACCCACAACCTCCACGGTAACGAATCGCAATAATCAAGGCTGTCGCGGTGTAAACGGAGATGCAAATCAGGGGAAGGAACACAGGAAATGGAAATCAAAAGGGAAAGACATAGCTCCCGCTAGGAACACCATAAGGATTCAACATCGAGCAGGTTGAACCGTTCAATATCAATCAAACATGTCCAGGCACAGGGACTGGCAAGCTAAACGTTCCAAACCCAAAAAAACATACCCATACATACATATGTATATATGAATAGGTGAATGGAGGTATGGAACCAATGAATAAAAATGTCGAATTAGACGTATTGAATTGAAATGAGAAAATAAATCCTTCCGTCAGTCCGTCAGTCATGTACACACACACACAGAGGAACAATATCCCACGAGATGTCGCGCATCCCGAGAAGCAAGAACAACCACGGATGAGTACTGAGTCTCCGACGGAGACCTCTCAGTAACAGCCACCTACCCAGAAAGGCCTTGACAGAGATTGTCCCAACAACCAGCATCATCCCACGGAACGACACTACAACCCCACGCATGACACATACACACAAGTCACACCGGCACCGAACGCAAAGCACATTCGTCTTCGGAAGGAGGTGAGGTGAGGTAATGATAACGATGAGTAAGGTGATGCATATGCATCTGCGATGATAGCGGGAGTGTGGGAACCCGCGCCTACTCATAGTTAGCCTGTTTAAGCTTCCGACGCGGGAGAGAGAGCAAGAGAGGTGCTTGGAGTTTTGCTCGAAGTAGAAGTAGCCAGGTAATCCCGAATAAGCTCGGACGGCGAGGACTGACAGAGACACAGTCAAGGCCATCGGATATATCCAGGTTTGCCCAACTTGACCAGTGTGACACTACGAGCGAAAAACCAAAGAAGTCATGCAAGGGCGATCCAGACACCGCTACAGGAGTTCCCAGTAGCACCATCAACCAAGCCACGAACACACCCGAGCCATCACCTCACCCCATACACCAAGCATAACTAAGCGAAATAACCAAAACAAACCTCCTTCCACATCTCTCCCAGAAGTTACATCGGAACATCCAACTCGCCGGACCAAAGGATTCATCCACGTAAGCAAGCTATTACCGTACATGAACTTCGGAGTACGAGTAGTAAGAGTACAAGGAACCCACAAATACGGAATCCCAACCATTAGAACAAAGTTCAAGCGCACACGATACACACGGTGGACGGGGAGGTAGACAAGAGAAGCTTACTTCCAAAATCCGAAAATAGATGACGTTGTTCGCAATTTTCGACCCCGGAGGAACTTCCTCTCAGAACGATCACACGTGAATTGACAGTTCAACCAAATAAACCACAATCAACCCAAATACACCCAAACAACCCACGCCATATACCACAAAGTGGGTCACACAGGTCACACAGGTCCACAGGTTAAGATCATAGTAAGTAGCCAAGACAAGGACGATGCCTACGGACATAGCCAAGAGGAAGGGAGTGCTCCGACATAAAGCCCCGATACTCTATCACAAGTGGGGGAGCTCCAGGGTGTTGGCAAAGTTGATCGACCCACAGCCCGTGGCTAATGATGATGACGTGGATTCGTGAATTCGCAGTGGAGGAATCTAGACTCATCTTTAAAAAACCTCCTAGACGATAGTTCACTTGGCAAAATTAGAAAGCGACGGGATATGGAAGGGTTCCAGACACGGGTGGGACGATGACGAGCGAGTAAGATGGAGCCAACCGTAGAGAGTTCAGTCGTGATAACAGGGGAAGGAGCTCGTTTCTGGAAGTGGAATCCGACGGGATGCAAGTTTAACAACATAGATTCAAGAGAGAACACTGTTACAGCAGAGTGAGAGAACAAGAGAGACAAACTACCCGAATTGGGATCGGAGAAGCAGACTAGAAAAAAAAATAAGAGAAAGAAGACAGAGGGAGACGTAAGGGGTAAGGTAAGAAGGGTGAGGGAGAGAGAGGTTTGTTCAGATGGGTGGGATTCTTGGTGCTAAAGTGTAAGATTATACTCGTACTCTCCACTCGTGTTCTGGGAGATCCATAGGACGATAGCAGAGAGCATAAGAGCTATATTCTGCGACACGTTCGCAAGGCCGTAATACTGGAACTGCTGCTCATACGCCTTCAACGTATACTTCAGCACCAAAACCGTCTAACAAAAACAAAAAAGCACCTCATTAACAAAAGAACAAGAGAGAGAGAGAGAGAGAGAGAGAGA
>CEMT01386934.1:305-16469 GCA_900068985.1 Pterula multifida
ATGTGTTTACAAAAGTGTATGTTTTGATTCTAACTTTAGTTCAATTAAATTTTGTGGAAAATAGGAGTGATTAACTTTATCTCATATTATTCTAGTATATTTCTGGAGTGACTCTAAATTGAAAACAACTGCATGCCCTCATAAAGGGAGGAGAGGTGGCTGTACCATTACAAAAGGTTAGGCACTAAATTTTTCCTCTGGACTACTTCCACCACGACCACTACTGTCATCATCACCATAAGTTGTCACTCCTTAACATGTTGTACACTCCCCTTGCTGCCATTGCCATCACATTCTTTTCCTTCACTGCTGCTCAGGACAGTTCCATTGAAGTGCAAGCAATTGAGGCTCATCTCGAGGGTGCTGGCATTACCCTCCCTACCCCTTTTGAACCTTCTGCGCTCTTGGCCATTCAATATCCTGGTTTGTTGCTTGCCCCTATAATATGTCAATTTTTGCTCACAACATTCAGCTGTCGGCAATCTGGCACCTGGACAGTTATTGACTAAAGAACGTAAGCAACGTTTATCCTTTCCCAATAACAATACTCATGGTATTGCTGTAGAGGTTGGTGCTGTACCGGCCCTGACTGCCACGCCAGCCAACTCAAGCGTCGAGCTTCGGGGTAACTACACGCTTGCGCTGGTTGACATGGGCATCCCTGGCTCTGATCCAGCCCAGGGCGTTACTCGCCATTGGCTCATTAACGGCGCAACCATTTCTTCTGGTACGTCTCCCTAACTCACTCAGCACCTTTTTCACACCTCTATTCTACAGACGGTACAATCTCCAATGCCTCTGCAACCGCCATCGCAAACTATGCAGGGCCCTGGCCTGCCCAAGGAAGCGGCCCTCATCGGTATCCCAATCTTGCCTGCTACACCTTAGATATCCACTAACAACCTCTACATAGCTACACTTTCATGCTTTTCAACCAGCCTTCTAGCTTCACTCCGCCCTCGGAATCTAAACCTCCCACCGAAGTCGTTAATAACTGGAACTTAGGTCAATATGTCAAGGTGATAACCCCCTCCCTGTTCATAGACCCGGCTGTGCTAAGTGCTTCTGCGTCTTGCTAGGACAGTGGTTTGGGTTCTATCGTTGCAGTGAGTATTGTTCTTTGACCTTAGAGTATGTTCTTTCCTTAAAGCGCTCCTTAGGCCAACTACATCCAAGTTGAAGAAGGTCAAAGCACTGTCTCCGTTTCTCCTACATCCTCTGTTGTTTCGTCAACCCTCTCCATCGAGTCTGGCTCACAATCAGCAACAGGAGCGGGCTCTGCACCTTCTCAAACCCCCTCCAGCGCTGGGCTGAGTATCACCCCTTTCACTCTGAGTGCAGCCCTGACCATTGCAGTCTTTGTCACTCTGGGTTCTGGCCTTTAGATCATTTGGCTGTGACAGATATATTGATATTCAAATCCATATAGTACAGAATGATATGAACTATGCTTTTTCGTACCGTTCCCGCGCCTGAAAGTGCAATGAATTGAGGATCCAGATTGATCAATCGGGTTGTCTGCAGTCATAATACGCACCGAGTCTTGCGCCATGCTTAAATAACTCTCATTATACTTGCCTATCTCTTTGGCTTTCCCAGCACCTAAACCCACTCCTGGCGCGTAGATTGCGGTTTCGCTATTGAAGAAGTGAGGACGGAGGGCAAGGAAAACAGGCAGAATTTCGTACATAGGATCTACTCTGCCTTCTCCAGATACTCCCAATCCCGTACCAGCTTTCCATCCCATCATCTTTAACAGTTTGTTGCCCACATTGCTGTCATCAGCCCCAGGATTGACTGGAGGTGTCGCTGGAGGCGGTGGGGTCGGCGGTCCCTCAGCGCATCTTCGCTTCTCCTTTGTCCCGTAGTTCTCCGGGAGTGGAAGATCTGGTTGATTGAACAAAACACGTCGCTCTGAAGCTCTATCGCGATATTTGGGCTGCTGAGCTGACTTGAGTTCTTGCGCAGTCCTTCTCGCCTCTGCTTTCTGATGGGCAACTTCTCGAAGATTAGAATCCTTGAGATTTTTCTGTTGATCGCATGGAAGGAACAAGCAAAACAAAAAGAAAACATGATTAGACCAGTCTTGGAGGATGTCAATTAAGCAACACAGAAGAGCGAGCCTTGTGTAAGTCCGATTCTTTGTTATGCCGACTAAGTTGATCAATGGACTTGAATTGACGAGCGCATAGAAGGCAGCTGATAGCGGTGAGGTCTGAGTATTCGTATTCGCGTTCAGTAGGTGGTGAGTTTGAGGAGGTATCTGCTACAATCCTGGACATAGGAGCAGCAGGTACATTGCTTGTTTCATCGGCCTGCATCGAGCGTAGGAGAAGGTGTAAGAATGTGCGCGAGACAATCTAGGCATTTCAAGCCAAAGTATATCACCAAAGGAGCATTGACTGGTTCACCAACGGTGAGCTGCCCTTGAACTTGATTCCACTTGTTGATATTGTTGACCGTCTGAGGGGGACACAGTTATGCAACGTCTTCTCACTCAAAGACATTTGTTACCTTTTTGCTGGCGATAAGCGGAGCAACCTTCTTTCCTGTCACAGCTAAGGGGTCTTCATGAGAGAAAGGCACGAGAAACAAGGAGTGTTCGGAAAACCTTTTGCAGAACTAGGGGCAGGGGAATCATCTGGGCCTCCGCCGTCGCGATGTTCGTCTGTGGAAAATACTGCATTAATTGGTTCTGATGTGGCCGCTGGAGCATCCTGTGAGTAGCAACAAGCAAAGCTGACACCAGATGCAAACCTGAGGATGCCTTGGCTGCGTTCTTGCCCAAGTTGAACGCTACTGGCTTGCCTGTCGCTGGTAGAACAGATGCGGTGGGCAATGCAGCTTGTGTGTCTGCCAATCATATATGTTGCTGAATTCTTCTAAACAACTTTACACACCTTTAACTTTTTTCTTTTCTTTCTTCTCGTTGGATGAGGTGGATATGCCTGCTGATGGCTTGTCTTTCACTTCAAATTCGAGCACGGCGACGGTTGAATTCTCATCCCAATATCGAACCCAAGAGCCGTCAGCGCCTCCTAAGCTTGTTGATGACGCCAGTCGGGCATCGTCACAGGTCATCAGATCTTCAACAGGTTGAAACGAATAAGGATGCGCAAAAGATACCGCCACGGGTTTATCGGATATTCGAAAGCCAGTTGGATGGAATTTAGAAGACATGGTGGCACCAAGCACGGCAGAGGCAGACTACGTAGATCGTATTGTCAGCAATTGACAAGAAAGGATACCGATTGAATTTACCTGTATATCGATGAACTCGACGAAAGCAAACCCAAAGCTGGCCATGGTGATCTTATCCTTAATAAGTATGATTCGTCTCATCCCCTTTGCACCCTCTACTGTCGGTCCAGAAGAAGACTTCATCGCTTGGTTGATTGCCTGGGGCCCGGACAATGGGTCGAGACCCCGGAGGAGTAAGACGGGTGCCTGAGTTGTACCAATATCGCGAGTACCGTCATTTGTATTCGTTCGACCATGAGGACCTCGTTCATGAGGGGCAGCACTTTGAGAATAATCAATCTTGACACGCCGTCCATTATGAGGCAAACCAGTCTCTAGTGCCTTGTAATAAGCGGCAGTAGCAGATGCGCCATGTGAAGCAGGTGGGGGAATCTGAACATATGGAAAGAGGGGATCCACAAAAGCACGAGCATGCTCAGTAGAAGCAAACTGGGCGAAACCAAACCCTTTAGAGACACCTTTGAAATAGCAGCCATAGAAAGATAACGTCAATGAAGGAACAGAATGAATGATACGAATGGGCAAGTGCCTGTTGATCTTTCTCGGATGATGGTGACTGTTTCAATATTACAGCCGTGGGAAGTGAGATACGCTTGTAGCTGGTTGATAATAAGAGAGCAGTTAATATGTGCTGAGAACATGGAGACGAACATCAGCCTCTGTAAAATCGGGGTCAAGCCCTAGGAAAATGACGTGGGGGCTAGGTTCGCTTGGTATCTGACGCTTCTTCCCACCTACGAGCAACCAATGAGACAGAGACCATAAACGTGTATAAACCTCTATACCGTATCCTCCAGCGTCAAAGGACTCGTAGTTCTTTGTAGAGTGAGATTCCCTGAGTGACTGTAGACAGATACAATATAGTAACTGGGAGACATACACCATTATTGAACTTTCGTCGTTTGCCATCTCCGTAGTAGTCCTCGTCACGCTGGTGATTATATCCACCAGTTGCTTGTGGGGTCCAAGAGGAATTGTCATTCCAATACTCTTTGCCGTAGTCCCAATCTCTGTTGTAAGCCATGGTAAGTTACTAAGTTACAGTAGTGGTAAGAGGAGAGTGCGACGGCTGTGGCTATGCGCAGTGAATCCTAACCAAAACGTCTACAACAATGGGTGAGTCCTCCGCTTTTGTGTTCTCTCTTTCCATACGCTGAGCCCGTGGTACAGGTGCTCTAAAGGTGTTACTATCAATTTCTACGGATACTACTCGAACGATGCTCATTTCAATCTTAGATTGACCCTTCCGTTGAGAACTTTGATAGACTAGTCCGTCCAACTTCTAGAACGCTTTGAGCTTTCTTTCCTAACCTAGGCTTTCTTACAGAGAGAAGAAGCTTACAAGACGTATCGCTTGACTAGGCGCAATGCTTGGACTGCTCTTATCGGCGCTGTAGTCTTCCCAATGTCCATATACTTCCTTTCAAAAGCAACCGATGTACGTTCCGTGTTGGCCTTCCTCGCTCGTGCTCCCTCTAATTATTGGCTCAATTTAGCGACAATTCAGCTTCCCAGCCAAACTCAGATCAGAAACACTCGCTCATTCATCATCTGAGCCACCAGAATAGTACTCTTTTATCTCTGATGAATTCCAAATGATGTAGACAATCAACCTCATTCCCAAATAACGAAATACAAACGCTGCAAGATATATCATGCATCCAATAACAACATTTGCCTCTCGTCTTGCTGTTCCGCAGTTCCTAGAAGAACTGCACGCGACATTGTCAGCGCTTTTCAAAGAAGCTGTCTACAAAATCAAGCCTACCTGGCTGATGCTATCATGACCACCTGGACGTTGAGAAACCCTGAACAATCATGATTCAGTTATGACTGGTTGAAAATACGAGGGAACAGTTGTCGTACTTCCTAGTAGGTTTGAACTCCACTTCATCGCTACCCCCGAACAAATCCCCAACGCTGCTGGCCCCGCCTGGTTGTTCGCGGACGCGTCTGCAGAGAAAAAAAACCATCAGTGCTCAATGGAACAATTACCGCTACCTCCCACAGACCTACTAGGCTTTATCTCCGACTTGAAATCTATCCCAGCTTCCTCCTCCGGCACTACAGTGCTTGTAGGAATAGTAGGCGGCAAGGCGACATAAGGCTTCGTTTCACCCATGAATTATTTGATATGAAATTCAGCATCACTTATAATGATCCATACCTCTTCAGGCGGAGGGGGTGCTGAAGCCAATGCACCCTCAGCTTGATCGACAAAGAGCTCAGTGTGTCTACGATTGGGTGCTTGCTCCTTCGCGACTGGTGTTGGTGCAGCTTCCACAGGTTGAGCCGGAGGTGGCTCGTCAGTAACAGCGATCTTCCCAAATCTAGCGTATCCTAGTCGGAGTGCCGTTCTATAAGTTAGCAAGCAGACTAAACGCGAGATTGATCAAGGACATACGAGGAAGCTTCTGGATATTAGCAAAGTTGGTGTCTACCGTGGTACCAGTGTATCTGAGTGACTTGAGTTTCAACTGTACGAAACTTAGGATGAAGACGAATGGATACTTGAGGAACTCGATGAGGGAACGCTTTGTGAAGACGATACTAGTTGAATCCCAGTCGAGCAGTCCTGTAAGTGCGTGACCGTGAAGATCGATGGTTGTTTACGTTATGAATGAAAGATACCAAGTTGAGAAGACCATTCCTTATCTTTTTCAAGATCGACGACAGGGGATGAGACAAATCTGCGGTACCAGGGTCAGTATCCTGTTCATGAACACGAAATGAGTAGTAGATACTGGTTACTCGGCATGGTCGTTGAAGGTTACTAGGCTGCAGTGATCAAGAGCTCACGTGAGCATGCGACCCTCAATTGTAACCCGCCAAATCTCTCGAGCTTCTTCCGTCTACCTAAACAATGTAAAATCGGCTGCAACTACGACCACACCTGCAAGTCTCTCCAGCTCCCAGACCTCAAGTTTAGATTCTGCACTTCGTGTTGACCAAGCAGGTGAGGTAGCCGCTAACTGGATCTACAAAGGCCAAATGGCCGTTCTTGGTCGTGATCCCGTAACTGGGCCATTAATTCAGGTAGACTCTGTTTTATTTGCCAAGAATTCTCATCAGAACAATATCATTCTCTTGATAGAAAATGTGGGACCAGGAAAAGGTACACATTGCGGTGATGGACAAGCTACAGGTGCAACATAACATTCGACCGACCATTCTGCACCCTGTTGCTCAAATAGCAGGGTTTGGTCTCGGTGCCGTTACTGCTCTGATGGGAAAGGAAGCCGCTATGGCTTGCACAGAGGCGGTAGAGACCGTCATTGGTGAACACTATGATGAGTGGGTCATGAAACCATCCCCGGTTTTTGTATATCCTTTGCACTAACAGACTTAAATTCATAGCCAATTGAAGGACATGGAAAGCCTACCAGAGTCGCATCCAAGTGTTCCACTGTTAAAAGATGTGATTCGTGAATTTCGGGATGACGAGCTAGAGCACCTGGACACTGCCGTAGAGAATTTCTCACAGAGAGCACCCGCTCATGCACTTCTCAGTACCATCATAGGTGGAGGCTGTAAAATCGCGATAGAGTTGTGCAAACGAGTCTGAGAGGTCGACGTCCACACCTATTTCTGACTCTAACATCACATTTTGTAACTCCACCACTCAAATCTAAATTTAGATCATGCTGACGATATTTCCCTCACAATGACATCACTCAGTCCACACAGTTTATAAGTTCAGCCTCCCGTCTTCAACTTCAGTATCCCAGCTCACTGTGCCTCAATGCCCCCCCGTAAATCTATGGCTGCAACGAACGCGGCTATTTCTCCTGCCCATCCATTCTCATTTACCATGTGGCTGCGACTCTTCGCGCCCGACCTTATCGCTATGGCACTCATGGGTGCTTTGGGACTGGGTATCTACGAAGCGCGTGAGTTATAAGCGTCGTTCACTCCACCACCTACCATTCAAACTACATATACCAATGCCCATTTAGCACCTGCTCCTAGTCGATCTTTCCCGGTGTACTTCCAAGATGGACAAGTCGTGTATCCCCAATTTGCGTACCCCATGCGCAAGGAAATTGTCCCCATCTTCGCCGCTGCTCTTATAGCCTTCTTTGCCCCCTTCGCCTTCTTCTGTCTCTTTCAAGCTAGGCGACGCAGCCTCTATGATCTTTTAACAACCACTGTCGGCTTATTGAAGAGTCTGATTACGGCTGCAGTCTTTCAGGTATCATGATTTCATCGCTCTTCCATCTCTCCCCACCTCACCAAAATTAAATAGGTATGGCTAAAGTGGCTCATCGGTGGCCTGCGACCACATTTCTACGTTGCATGTCAGCCCAACGTTCCACAAGGACAAGCACCTTCTGGCATCGGTTTCGCTTCTCTCATGTATGACCGTTCGGTGTGCACTGGAGACCCAAATGAAATCAATGACTCGCTTGAGTCATTTCCATCTGGACATTCAACTGCTGGTTTTGCTGGGCTTGTCTACCTTTCACTCTATTTCAACGCCCAATTGAAAGTCATGAGTGCTCATAATCCACAGTATTGGAAGATGATCTTGTTTTTCTGTCCTCTTCTGGGTGCAACCCTCATTGCGGGCGCACTGACCATTGATCAGTGTGGGTTTCTTTTCTTCTTCTCCCAGAACCCACTTATGATCTGATTCATCCATCCTACATTGTATCAGACCATCATTGGTACGATGTTTTAGCGGGTGCTGTTATCGGCACATGCACGGCACTCGTCGCATTTCGCTCTACGTTTGCAGCTATCTGGGATTTTAGATTCAATCACCTCCTCCTTCCACGCACCACCTCCATCATGCATCGCCAACCCGCGCTTAATGGTCCTCACACCACCCCTTTCTTCACATATCAACCTGCTGCAGAGGTGAACACTACTTCTTTGCCTTTCACTCGAGAAGGCGGTTGGGGTTGGGGTCAAGAAGCCTTCGTTGGTGCTCCGAACGATGCGACCAGTTTGCAATCCGGGGGGGCAAACAGATTAGCGGGTACACATGCTGGAGGAGGCCCCATGAACAATGGACGCGGTGGAAATATAAATGCAGTGTAGTGATTTTGATTATGATTTACCAGGCTTCGTTTACCTTGGACTTTACATACCAGTATTGCTTGCTTTGTATGATAACCGTCGTATACGATCTCGCTTATTTGGCCTTCGTGGATCTAGGGGTCGAAGATGTTATTTGCCCCTAAATTCGAGCACTTGCCCTTTGGCACAACAATCAATTGCATCGAAGAGGAAGGGCTGTAGCTGAATCTCGAATGAAATAACCATTGATTGACTCTGCGTGCAAAATGCGCCATCTAGCAAGAAGTGAACCAGAAGGCAAAAAATGCAGGCAGGCGGATTGCAGCGACTCCAGCGGTACAGTACCCCTGAGTATATCACAAAGACAAGGTGTCCTTCATACTTTGTGCCGAAATTTATTTCCTCGCCGCACGAACTTGCTGATGATCTGGAAGAGGTGCACCGTTGATATTCTTGTATTCCGAGTCCCCATCATATCTGTATACAAGCACGTCTAGCCAAGGCCTGCCAGGTAGCATGCACAAAGCTATAAAGTAAATATGTACCCACAGGAAAAATATTCAAGATACGACAATTTTTTTGCTCATTATCGAAGGCACCTTTCTATGAGCTAACCAGAACAAAATTGCTGATTTCCTCAGTGCTCAGCGCTCAGACCTATGAACTCCTGTAATGGTACAGAGAAAGGCGTTTGCAAAGATGCATGCTCGTCGTATCTGAGCAATCGTCGTAAGCAGTAGTAGGTAGTAGTAGACCTTCCCGAGAAGTTGATTGATGTTGCAAGGAACAGAAGTTCTAGTGGCGCCCAGTTACTGTACGGCCTTTTTTGTGTTGAGAAAGAGAGTTCTTTTGACGCTGAGAAGAAAAGAAGGGCCTGCACCTGAATGCAGTCAACACAATAAATGACCTGGTAAATTTAAACACTGTGATGGAAGTATGAGGGATATCAGCATCGAATCAGTGTTCATCAATGTTCATCAAAGAGGCAGAGCAAACCTAACCTCCCTCCAACATTCCGACCACACCTCTTTCTCCAGGCTCACCATCCTCAACGACACAGAGGTCCGATGGCTGAGAACATCTACAGCAAGGGCACCAGAGTTTGGTTCGAAGACAAAGATCACGCTTGGATATCAGGCGAGGTCACTTCAGTCACAAAAGAGCCTGGCGATGCCATTAAACTTGTCTTCCTCGATGAACGCGGCAAGGTATTCAGTCAATTTTATCTATCTTCCCCCACTCGACCAGTTTTCACATCTCTTGAACCCAGGAAATCGTCATTAAAACTTCTGGCACAGACATAAAGAACGGAAAGGAAGGCCTACCGCCGTTGCGCAACCCGCCTCTGCTCGAAACAGCCGATGACCTTGCTACTCTTTCCCATCTCAACGAGCCTTCTGGTCAGTTCTTTCCTCCACTTCACTTCAAGCCTCCTAACGTGTTTCATCAGTTCTACATACAATACGGAATCGATATGCCCAACATAGCATCTACACATATAGTGGCATCGTGCTTATTGCTGTCAATCCATTTCAACGCGTCACCCTCTACGGGCCAGACATTATTCAGGCTTATAGCGGTCGCAAAAGAGGAGACCTTGAACCTCATCTATTCGCAATTGCCGAAGATGCGTACACTGCTATGAGAAAGGAAGGAATGGGTCAAACCATCATTGTCTCTGGAGAGAGGTATTTCGTGCTTCTGCCGGGCTTATCTGCCTGATCTCACAATCTATCTCTACAGTGGTGCAGGAAAGACGGAGTCTGCAAGTATCTTTTCTCAAGCAGTCAGCGAAATCTAATTTGCCCCTATAGGCGAAATATATTATGCGATATCTGGCCTCTGTGAATCCACCAGACTCGGAGAACAAAACCAGGCTCAAATTCACATTGGATGAATCCAGCGAGGTTGAGCGTCAGATTCTTGCTACCAACCCTATTCTTGAGGCTTTCGGAAATGCCAAGACCACGAGGAATGACAACTCTTCGCGGTTTGGCAAATACATACAGGTGTGAAGCTCCAACAAAGGTTCTAACAAACATCGCTTATCTACACCTAATAGATCCTGTTTGATGGGAAACAAGAAATTGTTGGCGCGCGGATCCGAACTTACCTACTTGAACGGTCGAGGATCGTCTTCCAACCTTTAACCGAGCGCAATTACCATATATTCTATCAGCTGTGCGCCGGCGCACCTTTGAAAGAACGTAAGGACCTCGGGTTGGATACCGACATCACCAAATTCCATTACCTCAAGCAAGGGGGTCCATCATCTACGCCGATCGCCGGTGTTGATGATGGCGAGGAATTCAGGGCCACACAGCAAGCTCTATCTACCGTCGGTATCAGTGTCGAGAAGCAGTGGGCTGTCTTCCGTTTACTTTCTGCCCTACTCCACCTTGGAAACGTGAAAATCGTCTCTATGCGACAGGAGTCCACCATTGATGACAATGATACTGCCCTTCTTTTGGCTACCCGGTTCCTCGGAGTTGATCGAAGTGACTTCAAAAAGTGGACGGTCAAAAAACAGATAACTACCCGATCCGAAAAAATCGTCACCGGTCTCAACGCTGCGCAGGCCACAGTAGTCAGAGACAGCGTCGCAAAATTTGTGTATGCGTGTATGTTCGAATGGCTGGTCGCTATTGTCAACGAGAGCTTGGCTGGAGAGAATGGTGATGCTGCTGAGCGTGCGGAAATGTTTATCGGAGTTCTGGACATCTACGGATTTGAGCACTTCAAAAAGGTATGAGAGATCCATGAGCACTGAGAGCTCTGCTTTTTATTCATTATATTTCGCAGAACTCTTTTGAGCAATTTAGCATAAATTATGCTAATGAAAAACTTCAGCAAGAGGTATGACCTCTTCAGTTTATCATTCAATCCTAGCTAACATAGACGTCGTAGTTCAATTCCCATGTGTTCAAACTTGAGCAAGAGGAGTATGTCAAGGAAGAAATTAATTGGACCTTCATTGAATTCTCTGATAATCAACCATGTATCGATGTCATTGAAGGCAGACTCGGTGTTCTTGCACTCCTGGACGAAGAATCTCGCTTGCCATCAGGCAGTGACAGTTCGTTGTTACAGAAGCTTAACACCCAATTGCTCAAGCCAGGGAATAATGTCTTCAAGAAACCACGGTTCGGCAATTCCACCTTCACCATTGCCCATTATGCCTTGGACGTCACTTACGAAGTCGAGGGCTTCATCGAAAAAAACCGTGACACTGTTCCGGATGAACAAATGACGCTCCTTGCTGCCTCCAAGAATCCCTTCTTGAAGGAAGTTCTCGATGCTGCTCTGGCATCAACTCGACCACCAGAAACCCCAAATCCTAATTCGCCTGCACCTTCGGATTCTGGCAGCGGTGGTTCACGAAGATCCTCCGTCATTCCCGATCCAGGTCGACAATCGTTTATCGGTCCTTCCCCTTCCAGCAATGCCTCTGCCACCAGAAAGACAACTGTTGGTTCTGTCAAGAAGCCAACGCAAGGATCAATCTTTAAAGCTTCTCTGATAGCCCTTATGGATACCCTCAGTGTTACCAACGTTCACTACATTCGATGTATCAAACCCAATGAAGCTAAGAAGCCATGGGAGTTTGTTCCTCAACAAGTTCTTGGTCAACTCAGGGCATGTGGTGTTCTCGAAACTATTCGCATTAGTTGTGCTGGCTATCCAAGCAGATGGACGTATGAGGAGTTTGGCGAGAGGTATGCAGCCATATTACTCGACTGTTTTGGTTTCTCATGATATCAGGTATTACATGCTCCTTCCCTCCTCCGATTGGCGACCTCTGATTCAGACTCTGGACCTGAAGAAACTCTGCTCCCTCGCATTGGAGAGGACCATCGCGGACATTGATAAATACCAGTTTGGGCTCACGAAGATTTTCTTCCGTGCCGGGATGTTGGCCGCCCTAGAATCCCTTCGTTCCAATCGTCTCAATTCGATGGTGACGATAGTACAAAAGAATATGCGTCGACGCATGGCTGTCAAAAAATATCAGCATTTAAGACAATCCACGATTAAAATCCAGACATGGTGGCGTGGTATCTTGGCTAGAAGATTAGTCGAACAGATCCGCAAAGATGTTTGTGCTCGACGACTCCAGATGGCATCTCGCAGATTCATCCAGCGCTCATTCTTCCTCAATACTAGACATTGTATCATTTTGTCTCAGAGCAGTACGTTCGTAGCAGAGCATTTGTCTTCTTCTGTCTGACTTTTCTTCAAGGGGTGCGCGGTGTCCAAGCACGCAAACAGTATCAGGATACTCGTCGTAACCTCGGTGCAACGTTAATACAGAGCCTGATTCGAGGGGTGTAAGTCCCTTCTGTACCTATTATCTTCTCTGCTCATGAATCTCTATTAGACATGTCCGGCGAACCTATCGCTCAGATGTTCACCGTGTTATATACCTCCAATCCTGCGTCAGACGCCGTAGAGCCCGACGTGAACTGATCACCCTCAGGCAAGAGGCACGTTCGGTCTCTAAGTTCAAGGAGATCTCCTACAGACTCGAGAACAAAGTAGTTGAGCTTACGCAGACCCTTCAAACAAGAACTCAAGAGAAGAAGGACATCCAAATCAAACTCACTGAACTGGAACTCCAACTGCAAACCTGGATTTCTCGCCATGAAGAATCCGACACTCGTGCGAAACAGTTGCAAACCTCACTTCATTCCGCTGAAGCTCAGCTTTCCCTGAAGGAACAGCTCCTGCAGTCAAAGATGAATGTTGAGAAACAGCTCGAAGACGCCCTTTCCAAGGTAGCAGAGAAGGAAGATCTTATAACTAAACTAACGAACGAGATGAACCTTAAGGCCACTCAGCTAGAAGCTCAGCAGAGAGTCTTTGACGCCGCGCCCACCAGAAACACAGAGGATGGCTCTGTAATCCTCACCCTGAAGAACGAAGTTAGCAGTCTGCGTGAGCAGCTGAATCGGTCCAATGCACTCCATGCCTTGACAAAGGGTCCCCGAACGGATGCTCCATTATCTCCTACATTTGCTCCTACTTTGCGTCCCGCCGAGTCCAATGGCGCTGTTAACGGCGCTTCGGGTCGCCATCAGAGACGCCACAGTTCTGCTGGTGTTTTCTCGATCAGTCCGTACGATAGGACCTCGGTTGACGAAGTTATGATCGATGTCAAGAAGAGTCAAGCCCTTGCACCTCGTGCAGTCTCTGTGGCGTATAATGGTGAAGACAATTATCTACGACTCCGTTCATCTGGCCTGCCAGATATTCGCGATTATGATGATGCAGCAGAGGAGAAGATACGCCTAATGCAGGATATCAAACGTTTGGATGAGGATGTGCTCGATGGCCTTATCCGTGGCATGAAGATTCCAGTGCCAAGTCTTACGAACCCTTCTGCTGTGAGGGAAATCCTATTCCCCGCCAATCTCATCAGTCTTGTCACCAATGAGATGTGGAAGTATGGTTTGATCACAGAAAGTGAACGATTCCTGGCCAACGTCATGCAAACGATTCAAGGTCATGTTATGGTCCGTTTTAATTCCACCTACTTCATGCTTCACACTCATTGTTGTTTAGTCTTTCACTGGTGAAGAAGCCATCATCCCAGGAATTTTCTGGCTTTCCAATGTCCACGAGATGCTATCCTTCATCTGTGTAGCAGAGAGCGACATGCTTCAGGGTATAGGACCCGGAGAGGAGAATGCCATTCGCCCCTTTGATTGGAATGACTATGAACGATTGGTCTCTGTTGTCAAGCATGACTTGGATAGCTTGGAGTACAACATCTACCACACATGGATGTTAGAAACAAAGAAGAAGCTGTCCAAGATGGTTATACCTGCACTGATCGAGAGTCAGTCATTACCAGGATTCATAACCAGTGATGGAGGCGGACGGTTATTCAATCGATTGCTGAACACCAATACTCAACCCGCTTTCGGCATGGATGATATACTGAGCTTGCTTAACAAGGTCTGGAAGAGCTTGAAGAGCTACTACATGGAAGAATCTGTTATTCATCAAGTTATCACTGAACTCTTGAAGTTGATTGGTGTGACGAGTTTCAACGACCTTCTCATGCGTAGAAACTTCTCTTCGTGGAAACGAGGTATACTTAGTTGCTTGAACTATTCTATGGATATCAGCTAATCTTGCACTACAGCCATGCAAATACAGTACAACATTACTCGTATAGAGGAATGGTGCAAGTCTCACGACATGCCTGAAGGCACACTGCAATTAGAGCATTTGATGCAGGCCACCAAGTTGCTACAGCTGAAGAAGGCGCGTTCATTTAACTAACAAGCTCAAGCTCAATTACCGACAGCCATTTTTTAGTCATCACAACCCGACATAGATATAATTTATGATGTCTGCTGGATGTTGAGCCCTATGCAAATACAACGAATGTGCACGAACTATTACGTCGCCGATTATGAGGTGCGTCAATTCCGTGTCCCTCAACCAGGTGAAATGCTCATAAGTATTGTACAGAACCCCATATCCCCCGAGATACTCCGTGTTGTTGCTTCTCGTGTGCAAGCTAACGATCGTAATGATCATCTCCTCCTAGCACCAGAAACCGAGGAAGTCGGCCCTTATGAACTGCCACTTCCACGCGAGGTATCAGGACTGGAGACTTATGTTCCCGCTTACCTTAATGTTTCACACCTACGGAGGTTGGCTGCACTGGTTGCATGATGTGACATTGAACCTCTTGAGCTTGTCGCCTGCCTCTTGCTTTGCTTTTTTTACATATGTCACACCTTTAGGTAGCGCATCTAATACTAGTAGTATACCAGGCACTCGGATTTGTTTTACCCGTGAACATCATGGTTGTTGTTGTGATAACACAGGCGTCACTTTTATAATACTAACTATAGAACCATCTTCCACTTGCTCTCCCAGGGTTTTATCATTCTTGAGTGTTTTATGATCTGTGGCCCCATCGTTGGTGGTGACCACAGTTAATGAAAGAGGCTAAGACAAACAAATCTGAATATCGATCAGCCACCAGACTTTGAAAGAGGGCATACCGAGGAATCATTAGAAGTCATTCCGAGGGAGGAAGACAGAAGGTCTAGAGCTCTACCTGTAATGATGGACTGGGGAGCGTTAAGATAAGCAAACAATTGTTGGCGGTGTATGCCAGGTATCGAATGTACTTTACGAAACCAGAATACACGAGGATCTTTTCCTTCACCTAAGTCAACCGAGACATGAAGACGTTCCTCCAAGGGGGCACTTGTCGTTTTTGGGTCACCGGGTGAGGCACGCTGTCGCATTTTCATTCGGCCCACTTGCATAAACCGTGCGAGTTTAGCTGGATCTATCGGCAACATAATAGGTTTGGGGGCTGCCGATCGAGCTGTGCCAGTGCCAGCGGTAGGCGAAGGTTTGGCAGATCCAAAATGTTTTGCAAGCAGGCTCCTAGCAAGTTCGTTCTTAGGAACAGGTTTATCAGGAGCAGTACACGCATGAGCGTCTGCATGTCGATGTCTACAAGTTTACATCGCAGTGTCAGTCGAGGACCAAGCTCATCACGAGCTTGATTAACCGTACTGGACACAGAAAGATTTGTTACATCTCTCGCAAAGTATGGGAGATCCAGTGATATGACCCAAGGTGGCATTGTTACAGGTATCGAGCTGACATAGATCCGGTTTCTGCTTCTGGGAAGCAGAAGTTGACTCAGCGTGTTTGGATCGATGGTCATCTGAGTCAACAGGACAAGAATGTGCATGGATGTGATGTCTACAGAATATCTTGTTACAGTGCGGACATGTTATAGGCAAAAGATCAAGATTATTGCAGCATGTACAATGAGACCCGATTTGAGGAAGATCCATGATGGTAGGGATTAGAGGATTCCAATGATGATGTGATCAGAGCAGT